>PVJD01000294.1:443897-502381 GCA_004026545.1 Mormoops blainvillei
CCCCCCCCCCGCCACCCCCCCATCCCAACTGTCTATCCCCTGCTCCTCAGATGCTCCCAGAGCCTCAAGGGCTAGACCTTGGAGGGAGGAGCCAAAAGCAGAAGGCCCCGGGGACTGGGCTGAACCCCCAGTGAGACTGAGGAGGCTGACCTATCCCCGAGTTTGAGCAGGAACCCATGGGCTGTGTACCTTGAAACAATCAAACTACTTCTTAAAAAAAAAGAAAAAAAGAAATAGCAAGGTGCTAGATTACTCAAGATTCCTGTGCATTATTTCCTTTTTACATGTCGAATGATTGATTGGATTGTCTGCAATCATTGTATGTCTTGTCAGACATTGTTACTATGTTTTTAAGGTAGTTTAGCAATAATATCTTGGACTTAAACATTGCTTAGTTTTGAAAACCTCTTTTTATTAAAATGTCAAGGACATGATATATATTTTTTAAAGCTTGCAGTGCTAGGTGTCAAACAGTTAAGGACAAACAATAAAGTAAACATGATGATCCTGTCCACTTTCAGAGATTTTGAATTTGAAAGGATACCAAGCAAGGACTTCTGGTCCATTGAGGTAGGCTAAGTCTTTAGCTGTTTTCTTCTGGGTGTGTGTGGACTGCCTACTGGTCAAGAAATGAAAGGCGTAACCCTAAGGGTCCCATGTAAGATGAATCTTATGAGTCTCTCTGTATTGAAACTGAAAGACCACCGGGCTGGGAGTCAGGATATATATTTTGGCTCTGATGAAGGTTAGGGGGGTGACCTTGTAAGGTCAGAACTAAGTCTGACTTTTTCATGCATTTGTATACTTTATGAAGAGAACTTTTTAACAAGGCTCAGTCTTCTGTATAAGAAGGAATCTTACCTATATCACTTTTCTAATCTTCAGTATTAAATTTAGAACTGTTAAGTATCCTAAAAATTAGTTAATTATGCCTGTATTGTTTTTATTTTAATTGTATTCATTTTAATAAGAGTTTAATAATAACTTTTGGAACAATTTACGGACTAATCAAATATTTTAGCTATTTCATTAAAGTTTGAATATTTTTCATAAAAACAAATTAAAGCAAATGTAAATTTTTTAAAACAATATTTTCAAGTTATTTTACTTCTAATATGTACAAAATTATTAATTGCAATAAAAGACAAACAAGAGATTTATGAATTCCTGATATGGTAAAGTACTCTTCAGCCACCATTTGCAACTCTTGCAAATACTGTGTTTTCCTGTGAATACCTTCAGAACCACAAGTTAATACATGAAGCAAGAAAATGGAGCGTGGCACTATTGGGAAATGGTACTTGGTTAAGCAGGGATTTGTTGCATTCATGATATCTAACAGGAGAGCTTGAAAAATTAATTTAATTTAGTCTTTTTTTCTTACCTAAGTGCTTTCATAGCTCTAATCCTCCAAAAGCTTCAAAGCAGTGTCTATCTCTGACCTTAGCATCATTGGAGCTCACCAACCTTCAGGGCATTCGGACACAGTCCTCTTTTACTTTGAGGAGGAAGGGCATGAGATGTGTGGATGCATTTACTGGGGCTTGAAGAGTGTCACTTGTGATAGTAGATGTTTAGGGTCACAGTCACAGACTTAGGGTAAGTCTGATATGTGGCAGAAGGCATCCGCATCTTCTTCACATGGGTTTGGGGTGTCTGTGATAGCCAGGGTCCTTGGAGACAGAGTGCCTGCGTCCCCTCTTTCCTGGGCCTGGGGGTGGTACTGCTGGGAGTACCATCGGCTCAGGGGCAGAGCTGGCTGTACTGAGACAGCAAAGTGGTGCATGTGACCTCTACCAGACTGTTACAATTAACATATTATTTTGGGTACCAGATACAATAAAAAAGGTATTACTGGGTATGTTTCACAAACTTCTGCAGGTAATTTGTATGCTTGAATGGTAGCCAGTCTTTTGAAAGACACACACAAACATCACCACAAATTAAAATCATGCAATTAATAAGGAAATAACCTCCACTGTGCTTCTAAGCATCTTGGTGTTACTGTTTTCTTGGTTGTAGATATTGTTGTGATAGAGTCATCGTTATTGTCTAACATTTAGGACTTCTGAGTGTTTTTGAGCATTGTATTCTTATGTCATTTCCTGGATAGAAAGTACGAAAGAAAGTAGTGTCAGCCTTGAGTTTGGTGTTCGTTCAAAGTCAACAAATAAGGGATAGCTATTTCAAATGATTTTCCAGTACTTGATCCCTGTAGCATTGTTTTCAGACTCAGTTTTCAAGGTATTGAAATGGGGGAGAGGCACTGGACATCTGAACAAATTTTCTTCTCTGCCAATGTTGTTATAAGCTGCCATGTAGATAGATACTTTATGTTTAAAGCTAATGTAATAATCAGTTAATACTGTATTATGCAACAGGGACCCACTTAATGTATAATAGCAGAATTATATTTTTTCAAGAAGATATTATTTATTTTGTTCTTGACTTACCTAAAATTTATTCTTATTGTACTTTCATATTAATAAGATGTTCAGTAAGTGCTTTGATCAGTTAGTGCTTGAAAGAGTGAAGAAGTATTTGTATCAACTCTGCATATTATATTTTATAAATAAGCTGAGTACATAGATAGTAGTCTCATAGTTGAGTGATAATAGTGTCATTAACCAGTAATAAAATTGATAACTAATTTATATGCTTCTTTGATTAAGAAAATATGTTGTTATTTTTACTTAAAAGGCAGCATAATATTTATCTTGAGTGTACACATTACTTCTTGTTTTGCCAGAAAGTATATCTTTTTGGACTTTAGTCATCTCTCTGATTTGTGCTCCACCTTGTTAAAGGGAAAAGAAAGAATGAAGAAGAACTGTTTATTAACATTATGTTTTTGATTCTTTTTAGCAAGTCTTTTTATTAAATTAGAAACTATATCTCAACCTCAAGTGCATTCATGCATGAAAAACTTTTAGAATGTGCTGAATTAAGTGAATAAAATCTTGGTTATTCCTTGTATCTTAAGTGGGTCTAAATTGGGGACCAAAGCAACTCAAAAACCATTGCTGCTTATGAAGCCTCTCTTTTTCAGGTTTTGTCTCTTCTCAGTTGTGTTTTGAATGACTTCCATGATTAATACAATGCTTGGTAGAACGGAAATGATATTGTGAACATTTTAAAATTCGCCGCAAGATATTGATAATCTTCCCTCCACATTTCAACAGGGCCTTGGCTTTGATTGCTATTTTAATATAAAGTACATTTCAGGTGTTTACCACAATATCCCTAATGCACTTTTCTGTTTGACTGATGTAAGGTACCGGGACACCTCTGTCCAAGAATAACTGCTGTAGACCAGTGCAGCTCAGGCTTTAGTGTAAATAGGACCTCCTGGGATCTTGTTGAAATGCAGGGTTTTTTTCCGCAGGTCTGGGACGAGCCTGAGATTCTGCATTTCTAGCAAGATCCTAGGTGATACCACTGCCCCTGACCTAAGGACCATACTTTCAAAGTGGGGGTTATATCTGTAAGTCTAGTGCTTCTTTGTATGTATGCCAAGTGTCACAGGAATAGCTTGTCCTTGGGCAGTGGTCCTCAAACTCTTACATGCATCAAATCACATGGGAGAATGTTTGCTAAAAATATGCATGCCTGGGCTCCAATCTTCAGAGTTCATTTTTGGTGGGTCTTTGGAGCCCAGGAATCTGCATTTTCAGAACTCCTCAGATTTTGATACAGGTGGACTGAGGCAGCACTTTGAGAAATAGTTCTTTAAAGATTGGTATTGCTATGGAAATTCACAGCCCGTTCTGGAATGACAGCTTTTTAAAGCCAGAGATACAGTAAAAAGCCCCTCTGAAAGGTGACTGTCTTGAATGCCAATGCAGTACTTGGCCAGCGTCAACACAGTGGTCTGTCTAAGGTGGCCTGTTTCTCTTTCCATGCCATTGCCTCAGGCAGGAGGCGCAGAGTTATCGCATCAGTGGTGAAGACCAGAGCTTCACTTACTCCCTAGTTAACCTTGAAGGAGCCATAATTGTATAATTGGTTGGAAGTAATAGAAGAGTAGGTATAGAAAGTGATGGTGAATGGATGCCAGTGTTGATTATTCTCATGGATATTCTGACCAGGATACTTAACTGTCTCTCTGGGATACACCTACATCTCTAGTAGTACCTGCTATTCTCAAGTTTAAAAGGAAATTAGAAATTCAGATAACTAGTGAGTTTGTCATTTTAGTTTAAGACGGCAGTTCTAAAAGTATGCCATTAAAAGTGAATTTTTAAAAATGACATCTTTTCATAACTTTAAAATTAATTCTTCATCTGCTCATGTCTCTTTCTGTTTTAAGGATGTGGGTGGTATTTATATAATACCTAATTGATTTTTTTACAATTATTTAAAACAAAAGGGTTGTACAGAGGTTGCATTTATTAGATAATCTTACTAGAGACAGTGAGTGCCATGTAGAGCACTCTGTTTAGCAAACAGTCTAATGTTGACCAAAGTGATTTAAAAGTTTTATTTAGGACTAATCCATCATATGCTTAAATTTATTATCTCATTTATTCACTGATTTGCATGTGATTTTGCAGTTCGAAAATTTAAAGCAAACAGAAGCCTACCCAAAAATGAATTACAGGGTGAGTTGAATTAGAGCAGATTATGATCAAGGTCAGCCCTGGACAGAAATGTGGGATTAGTGAGCTGTGATTGCATTGCCCCTTTTCTGCGCTGCCCTCAAGAGCACGTTCCTTTGTGTGCTACCCCTGGGTGGTTTTGTTATACCGCCAGGGCACCCCTCCAGGGTTTCTGTTGCCCTAGAGAATTTCAAGGTCTAGAGCATAGAGACAATTTTGAAAACCACCATGAACTAGTATAGTAAGTGTTGTGTGCGCAGGATGTGTCTGACACAGAATACTTCATGGCCACAGAGAGAGGTTAATTCTGCCTGAGGGAAAGGGGAGAACGTAGATAAACGTGTCTGGGGGCAATTGACATAACCCTCTCTGGGACGATGATATGAACTAAGAGATCTTTTTGAAGTACCTTTTGGTCATGAATTTTCTAGTTTATTAATCACCAAAGAACTGTGCTTCATAATGCACGATATTCACAGCCTAACGCAGAGGGGTTAGTGTTGGGAGGAAAAGTGTCCACTAGTTTTTAAAACAGACCAAAAAATTTTTCATTGTGTGCTAGGAAGTATTCGTATTGAAATTGGAGTAAGAACTTTCCTTGGATGTTCTCCAGCATAATAGTGGGTCAATTGTTAACAAATTGAAAAGGCATTTTTCTTTTCTAGCTAGTCCCTTTTGTATTCCAGCTGCTTTGAGTTAAGAGAACATAAGAATGGAAATGTAGAAAGTATTTCAATTCTGACATATTTTTAAGAGCAGCGGATTTCTAATGAAGAAGAAAATCAGGATAGGCCTTTGTACTAAAGTAGAAAGTTTGTGTTACAGACTCACTGTCATGTCGTCTTCATCTTCATAACTACCATTTTCTGAGTTCCTACAGGTAGACCTCAAGATAGATGCAAAAGAATTGCTCTAGCGAAATGTAATTATAGCATCTCTCTTATGAAAATAAAAATAATGTTGAGAATTTTACTATACTGTTATATATCAATTAGGGAGGAATTTTGTATTCTGCTAAATTAACTCAATTACAGTTTTGATGCTCCCTGCTGCGTGGAGCTGTGCTATTTAAATTTAAATTAATTGAAGTTAAATTTTAAATGTTGTTTTCAACGTTAAAAAGCATTTCAAGTGTTCAGTAATCACATGTGGCTAGTGGCTAGTGGATTGACAGGAAAAATACCGAGCACTTCCATCGTCAGAGAGCCCTGCCGGACAGCACTGGTCAAGACTGGAGCGCACACGCCAGGCGTGGACTTGTTGGATAAGCACGTTGTGTCAGTTAGGGTTAGGCTCAATTACACGAAGCTAAACACTGTGAACAACGTGGCTTAAAGAAGGTAGAAGTTTGTTTTCCTCCCATGGAAGTAGTCTGAAGGTAGACAGTCCAAAACTAATGAAGTGGTTTCAGGGCGTAAAGCTAAACTCATTCTGTTTTGTTGCTACCCTGCCATCTCTTAACTTCTCTACCTTGTGGTTCAGTGTGGCTGCTCGGGCTCCAGCCATCAAGTTGATGCTCCAGCCATCAATTTGACATTCTAGCCAGAGAAAACTCGGAAAAGGGAATACGTTTCCCTCTTTTTAAAGATGATTTCCCATTTAACTGTCATAGAACACCACTTTGGTCTATGTTTCTTTGGCTGAGACTTATATTTCACATGGTCAATAATAACTGCAAATGAGGATGTCATGTTCCTTATAAGAGCCAATGAGAAATTAGGTTTAATATTTAGAAATTAATTTAAATGAATGATTTTTCCAGGAGTTAAACGCTTCTGTAGTGTGTTCTCAAATCTAGGAGAGCAATAGGAGTAAATAACATTGCCTCATCTAACAAGGTAGAGAGCTCATTCAGAAATCACATACTTAGCTGGATAATTTCTGTTGTGCCCATTTTCTGTGTCCTAGTGCTAATACTGATCTCTCTATTTTGTTAAGTAATAGTTTGTCATATTATCTATGAAATATTATTATTGAGTTGAGGCTTTAATTGTGTGGGGTTTTGTTGAGATATGTAACCCTCCAAATTAAAATACGTTGAGATTAATGAAATTAGCAAATTAATCACATTCAGAAATGATGTTCTTCATAAGAGAATTCTTTGTTTTACGAGTGTTCAGAGACTGGTAATGTGTTCTGACGTTCTGTGTGTGTTTGTTAATAGGGAGTATAATTGTGTACCATTTTAAGTGGAAGTAAGTGTAAGTGCAATGACTAGAAACTGAAAGTTGCTGTTGTTGTTTTCAGTGTTTTTTAAAATTATACATTTTTTCTGTTGGAATCAAATTTTTGTATTTCCCATTTTCTTTATTTTTGCTTGTGTTTCACTATTACTAGTGTTTTCCCTAACGGACTTTCTAACTGGTATCTCTGCACCTTTAGGAAGCTTAGAGAAGAATGAGAGAAAACACCATAGTGACGAGGGCACGTTCAACAGCCATTCTGCTTTTTGATCACCTGCTGTTGCGTGGTGGAACTTAACCACCACTGTCCTTGTCATTTCTTTGGTGCCAGGGTTGTTCATATCTTGTGGGGAAACACAGCAACAGACAGGATTGGTCTCGGGACCTGCTGTAGACCAGTGTTTAAGTCAAGTTCAGTTCCGTGGTGCTGCGTAATGAGATTTTTCATTTTATTGTTAGTGGTTATTTAAACAAAGGCATTAAAAAGACCTCATCATCAGAAGGGAGAAAAGATGATGGATACAGAACTATTACTTACATTTAAGAATAATACCTTAAGATGTCTTATTTCAGCCTCTGTTTAAAGAGACAGTTACAGTGATGTGAGCTTCAAGGGACTGTCGCTCCCGTGTAGTGGTTTGTCTGTGAGTCATTAGGTTGTCCCAACACTTCCCCAACATACACTCTTACTGTCAAAAGTTAAGGAGAGGCTTGAGAAGTCCACCTGAAGAACTTGGGCAGTTACTACGTTTTTCTTCTTTTAAAAAATTAAAGTTTTAGAACAGATATTTTTAATTGATATTGTCAACAACTTTATTATGTAAAGTTCTTTACCCTTAGGTATTCATTTTTCACTCTTAGCCTTCTGTATCATTGACTTCTTCCTGTCTGCATACTGTGTGCTACCAAACCTTTTATGTTATTGTCTTCTGAAACTTCTTTCAAAAAAATCTTTTTTTTTTAACGGCAGATGCATCGAATCATTTCCACTTGCTGCCAGCCTGCTCTGTGGGAGCTACAGTCCCGCTCCTGCTACTAGCACTTGACTGAGGGCTTATTTGAAGATCACCCATGATCCACTAATTAAAACTCCAGTGACCTCTCCTGTCATTGTGTTCCTTCATCTCTGCCACAGTTGAATTTTTGAGCACTTTCTCCTTGAAATTTTTGGTTCCCACTGCTTGGCATTGAGTGCCCTTCACCTGAGTGGGACTTGTTAAATGTCTCCCTTTTTTACCTTTCTTCCATTTGTAGTCACTCAAGGCCCCTGCCCAAAATGTCGCCCCATACCCCTCTCTGCCTGTTCCAGGTCCTGCTTGTGCTTTCAGACCTCCTACATGTGCTGCCTTCCCTTTAGGCCTTTGAGCCGAAAATGTTCTTTCCCATCTCTATAGTCATTTAATTCCTACTTGAAGTACCTTTGATGCATTTTTCATCGATAGTATGATTTTGTACAAATTTCCTGTCTACCCCAGCACATATGAAGCACAGGAGGAGAGAGGCCGTCAAAGCTTCCTCAATGCTGTGGACAGTCAGTAAGCTTAGTAGTGGTTTAATGTACCGTGGTAGGCAGGACAGTGACACCCCAAAGATATCCGTGTCCAGATCCCCAGAACCTCTGAGTACTTTAAGTTACATGGCAAAGGGGAATTAACATAGCAGATGTAATTAGGGTTGCTAATCAGGTAACTTTAAGACAGATTATTCTGGATTATCCAGGTGGGACCACTGTTATCATGAGTCCTTAAAAATGGAAGAGGGAGGCAGGAGAGTCCCAGTAACAGGTGTGACTTGGATTCCTTTCGCCTTTGCTCTAAAGATGGAAGGAGAGACCCACAAGCAGGGGATGTGGGCGGCCCCCCAAACCGGGAAGAGCTCAAAACAGGCTCTCTTCTTGGATTTTAGCCCAGTGATTTCTGACCTCCTGAACGGTAAGAGGTACGCATTCTGAAAACTCAGAGGAAATGGGGTAGAAAAGTAGAAAAACCATTATTTCAAGACTTAATTCCTTCACAAGGCATTTATTCAGTTCTGTATCAGTTTTCTTCCTGGTTGCTTCTCAGAGGAATTCTGAGCAGTGTAGTCATCCTTGTGAGAAAGCCTCGTGGGGGTGTCTGACCTGCAGCCCATGAATGCGGCCCAACACAAAATCGTAAAGTTACTTAAAGCACGATGAGATTGCTCTGTTATCATTTGTGTACTTGATGTGCGCCCGAAGACAACGCTACTTCTTCTAGCGTGGCCCAGAGATGCCACAAGGTTGGACACCCCTGCTATTAGTTTCCTTTTATCCGTGCTTTGTAATTTGAAAAAGATGACAATACCTCCGTTGGTGAACAGGGGTGGTGAAGATTAGGAGCTGTCAAATGACAAAACTAAAACAATTGGGCAATGAGCTCGGTGTCCTTTACTCAAGAGAAGAGGACCCTTGGGCTGGGGGAACCAGTGCTCCCCAGGCAGTGGAGTGTCATTGCAGAGGGCTTTGTGCCCGCAGAGCCAGTTTCACAGAGGGTTCGAAGAGGCAGTGCAGGAACAGGGCAGAATGGGCCAGGAGGTCAGGGGTTTCCTTATAGGCCAGCAGACCCTGTCTTCTAGGGTCAGGTAAGTGAGCTGAAGCCGAGTTGGAGGACTGCGGTTGGTGCATGTTCGGTTTCCTTGACCGTGAGGCGTTTCCCACGAGGGGAGGCTGACTTAGGTTTGCTGGTGATGCAGACCAAGCCTCTGGGGCAGCCATCACTTTGCGGATCCTGATACACAAATTAAGTTTACCAGAGCCCCATAAATATTAATTGAAAGAATGAGCAAATAGAGTCTATGAGTGAAGGGAGGATGTTTTCATTCATTCACCTAAGAAGTGAGTTACTTTTAATTTCTCAAACACACTATATTCTTCTCCTTACCCTGCCCCTCTTCTCTTATATAAACAATGCTTCTTTTATTGGGAGCCTTTGTCCTCTTTTCCTTTGATTAGGTCTTAGTGATCCGTAAAGTTCAGTTTAAGTGGTAAACCTTTGAAGGGTTTCTTAAATTCCCTCACCACTTGCGGCCTCGCCTCGCCTCGCCTCGCCTCTTCTGCCCTGGTGAGGCGCACCTGCTCAGTGTTCCCACAGCCCCACGTGCTTCTGTCTCAGCCTCAGCTCCCCGCGGTGTTATTACCCACTTACTTGTCTTTCTCACCAGACTGTAAGCCCCGTGAGGTTAGGGGCTGTGTCTTTTTTTGCTCACCATTGCACTCCCAGAGCCTGGCATAATGTGTATTTAATAAATACTTATTGGATGACATTCGTGAAATACAGTAGCAGTCTTAAATGTGTCAAAAAAATGTTCAACCTAAGTAGATATAAAGTATTGTTTTCAGGTTCTTTATTTGTGTATCTGTTGAAATTCTTAACCATACCCAGTGTTAAACTTAATAATAGCTTTATAGGCAGACTGCAGTTCTCTAATAGTAAAATCTGCTTTTATTTTTAAAGTATTGAAGTCTGTCCAAACTTCCAACTTTAAATTTCATCTCAAGACTTAATCTGTTTCACCTTTATTTTGGAATTTAAATACTTTTTAGAAGTTGCCATTTTACACTTAACATTATTTTTCAAGAAATAGTTTTACTTTTCTTCATTTGGAGTCTAGTATTTTTGAGAGCATATATTTAGAACATTGATTGTGTATAAGCTTTTTTCAGACAGAAAATGGCATCGATCTGTTCTTTGCCTTTGGGAAATAATACTCTGTTGGAGGCCTGGAAGGGCTTATGCAGAGCCGGGTAGGCTTAAGTCTGTTGATGGGCCCCTGCAGGTAGAGCGGCCGCCACCTTCAGCCAGATGCCTTTGTGTTGACGTCCTGTTTTTTTTTTTTTCACCTGGGGCAGACAGGTGCTGTTTCTTGTAAGATAAGAACATGGTAGAGAAGGAAATATGTTCTCTTTTACTGCTATTTAAAGCCCTGCAGACCTGGCTGGTAGACCTGGACACTCTGTTCATCTCATCCTTGGTTGAATTATTACTGTTGTTGTTTTACTAGGTAAAAAGGTCCTCTGAGATTATTTCTGCAAAATGCTTATAATTTACAGGAGATGCTGTGGTTTCCCCTGTGAAGTGAAATGATTCTCTAAAGATTTGGGCCTATTTATATTTGGTTCCAGAATCTTAACCACTAGATTGTTTTACCTCCAGTTTGGAGGATTAAAATGAGCAGAGCTGCCCTGGCTGGTGTGGCTCAGTGGACTGAGTGCTGGCCTGTGAAACAAAGGGTCACCAGTTCAATTCCCAGTCAGGGTACGTGTCTGGATTTCGGACCAGGTCTCCAGAAAGGGGCTCACAAGAGGCAACCACACATTGATGTTTCTCTCTCCCTTCCCCTCAGTCTAAAATGAATGAATGAATGAACGAACGAACGAATAATGAATATCTTAAAAAAATAAAAATAAAAAAAGTTAACAGAACTAATTATTTTCTTGGTTTTCATTGTTGATGTGAAATTTTAAGTTGGCCAGTAGAAAGAATGCCTGGCAACCAAAATCATGGACTTTTTAGAATGCCACTTGAAATGACTCCTCCTAACCTCCTTCTACATGTCTGTTCTCAGCCTGCCTTCACTGTGGCTTTCATTTACCGTGGGACCTAGGCGACTAAGGGTCGCAAGAGATACCTGGACCCTCACCCTTTCCACAGCCGAGAGAAGGGGAGAGGGTTTTGGTTTCTACACAAATCAAAGGGGAGCCTTGGGTGAGTCATGTGTGGAACATCTTTGCCAAGCCCTGTCCACTGAGAGATGCCCATGCCTAATGTGTTGTAAAGATCATGTCATTTTTATGAGGGAGGCGGCGCAGGAGGTGAAGGAGCTTCCATGTGGAATCGGAGGCTGGCGTTCCTACTCTTAACAAGGAAACCGTATGGCATCCTACTACCTCCTTCCTAATGCCACTCACTGCATTTTGTGTCAGTTCTTTTATCTTTTCATTGTCCCCTTGTCCCATTGTCCCATTTCCCATTGGTTTTCTGGTTCTTGTGTGTTGAGTTTTATTTTCCTCTTTTGTCACTTGAAATCTTCTGGTATCCTGGTTTTTGGTTCCCTGAGTCTGTTCCTCATGCTCCTCACCCCTTTCCATTCTTGGCCCTTCTGTCTTTGGCAGCTTCTTGCAGATTCTCCCTCTCCCTCTCCCTCCCTCCCTTCTGTCTACCCTCCCTCTTTCCCTCCCTTCCATTCTCCCTCCCTCCCTCCTTCCAACAAAGACTGCTCAGAAAGAGCAGCAGCCTTGTTACTTGAACAAAAGAGTCTGAGAACCTGGTGTAGGTTGGCTGTTGATTTGTTTAACTGAAAAACAGATTAGCCACTTCATCTCTGGTTGCTTATCTCTATTAATGTCAGAGAGTTATGTGTTCCAGTATTAGTGGCTTGGACCGTGACTGCCTTCACATTAATTTTATGTACTCATTTCTACCTCAGAGGTCTTAACTACACAGTGATTATTACAGTGTCTCCCAGTAGGGAAAATAAAATCCCTGAAAGCACATTACCTTGCAGGCTTGATTTATTTCAAGATCTTGTTAGTTTCATGGATATTACTTTCATTGCACCTAAAAAGGCTGTTTTATATTTTTATTCCATGTTTTTAAAGTTCTGAATCATGGATGGAAAAAATGTCATAATTTAGTCCTTTCAGTGTTTTGAGCTTTGAACTAATTGATTTGTATTTTTTATTTTTATATCCCCACTCAGGGATATTTTTTTTCATTGCTTTGTGAGAGAGAGAGAGACAGAGAGAGAGAGAGGCAGACAGACATTGATGTGACAGAGAAACATTGATTGGTTCCCTTTCGTATGTGCCCCGATTGGGAACCAAACCTGTGACCTATGTATGAGCCCTGATCAGGGATTGAACCAGCCACCTTTTGGTTTATGGTACGATACTCCAACCAACTGAGAACCACACTGGCTAGGGCTTTATTTTGTATTTAGTATTGAAATATAGTAATAGAGTATAATGATTCAGTTAAGGAAGACTGAGTTTATATATATATATATTTATATGTAAAACTATTTATAGAAATATGCAAATGTTTTTATAACTATTAATTATATCTGATCATGTATGTACTATTCACATGTTGGTTAGGTGTGTCAATTGATAAAGAGAGCTTGTTGAAATCAAATTTTTTTTTTATCTGCATTAACTTTAAAATTATAGCACAGTAAAAGGATAATTGTAATCATCAAAGGTTGTCAAATTTGTGTATACAGTTGATGTGACTTAGAACGTTTATAACTACTAGAGTATATTTTGGTATGGAAAAGAGCACCATTGGGTCGTTGCTTCTTGTTTGAGTTCAATACTTAGATGTTTATAGTGGTAAAGTTATTTTATTTTATATAGAATTAGAAAGCTTATAGATAGCTAGAAATATGGAATTTTAGTAGTGTGTTTCGGCATCAAACACACGTTGGCATGAGTTCCAACTCGAACCAGTGTGACTTCGGGCTACTGTTCTGAGCCTTGGTTCCCTTGGGTGTAATGACAGTAACGATTCCGTAGAACTCCCGTGGAGGTGACACGGTTAACTTCACATGTAGGGTCTAGCACAGCACCTGGCGTGTGTGGAGACTCAGTTAGTGGTGTGTGCTGCAAACATTGGATGTGGGGCTATTGCAGTTTTGTTTTGTTGGAGAAAATAAAATCAAACTGGAAACATGTATCACATTACTTCTTTGGCTTTCTTTCTGTGATTTTAATCTCTGTTCCCAGGACTCTTCTTTAAGTTCCTATAATTATAAGCTTATAACTTTTAGACTCATAACTTCTGGGTTACTTATAGAGACACAGTCATATAATTACAAAATATTGGAACTGGAAGGGAGTTTTGGGATCATTTAACCTAAAGCTCTTATTTTGTGAGTGAGAAACCGCTGTCCAGAGAGGTTAAGTGATTTACCCCATGGAAATTGCTTGTGGCAGGTTTCCTGATAGGTAGAACGGTGTTCATTTTACTCTTCCATCCTGCTGCTTATATACCATTCAATTTGGGTGTCAATGGGTCTGTTTCTGTGGGTGACTCAGTTGAGCCCGTACTGTGTACCAGGTACTATGCTAAATGCCCAGGATCCAAAGCTGAGGAATATATAATTTCTATTCTGCAAGCATTGATTGAAGGAACTGATTGACAGCCACAGCAGTGTGGGAAGTATTACAAATGTGGGGTGTCAAAAGTACAGTTATAAGGGAAGGATGGGAACTGAGATTTATTAATTAAGTGCCTTTGTGACAGGTAACTCATGTGCGCTGTCATTTTAATGGTTGCCTAACCCTCTGAAGTAGATGCTGCCCTCCATAGTTCTGTTTCTTGGAGAAGCCCAGCCCCTGCTGGAGAAGGGCAGGAGGCACAATTGTCCCGAGTTCCAGAGGGAAACTCGCTTCCCATCAGGACTTTGGGCTGCTGTAAAAGATTTGGTAGATACTGGTTGATAGTTGTATGGGAAAGGTGAATCATTGAGACTCCACCTTTTTCACCTGCAGTTACAGTTAGGGACCAGCTTGCTTTTTTTGTCATTTGTTTTCTATAAGGCTATTGCCTTCATTGAGTAGAAGACACTGAAAATTGATTTCTTAGAAGAGCAACCTTAGAGATCTAAACTGAGAAACAAGCATTTCCTATTGTAAATGTACTTCCCTTAGTTTTCTTAATGTTTTCCAAGTTAGTATCTAGGGCAGGGACCAAAGCCTGGGGAAGACACAGAAGCTGCCGTGTCCTTTGAAACTCTACATTTTTAAAGCTGCTTAATCCTTCACCTCATTTACTTTTTTATCACTTGGTTTTTCCTGCCTATATCTTCATAATATCTTTTTAGTTGCATCTCAGATGGGTACGTTAGACACTGTGAGAAGATTTGCTTGTTCAGTGACAACTGGAAGTTGTCATTATTATTGTTTGTTTTTTTCTAAAAAAGAAACCATTTTTGGAGAGCAGCTATGTACTAAACAATTAGGAGACTTTCTTAAAATGTTCCTGCTGCATAACCATTTCTGAAACACTTGGTTGCTCTGGCTTCCAAAATGGTTTTCAGTGAGGAAGAAAGGGAACCATTTAGAAAATATATAGTATATATGCCCTCTTTTGGGGAGGAAATACCATTCTGGGATTCTTAGGATATCTGTAATTCTTTGTTTCTTAACTTTCAATTTCGAACAATGATGAAACAGGTCTGCTGCTCTTCACAATTATTAAAATATATATACAGTCATAACTCAGTACTCGTCAGCTTCAAACCTTGTCAAACTCAGTACTTGTCACATTTTGATGAGAAAAAATGTTTCGGCACTCAGCGCTTGCTCGGGACTTGTCGCACCTACCAGAACTTACATGAGTCATAATGCTGC
The DNA here is from genome assembly GCA_004026545.1 of Mormoops blainvillei. Lineage (NCBI taxonomy): Eukaryota > Metazoa > Chordata > Mammalia > Chiroptera > Mormoopidae > Mormoops > Mormoops blainvillei. Next base: position 459,050 of record PVJD01000294.1, read on the forward strand.
CACACGAGAGAACATGCCTCATCACTGGGTACTCATTGGTTTCAGCACTCGCCACGGGTTCCAGAACAAGTTGACCACGAGGACCGAAATACCACTGCATATAAATGAACTGACGATATAATGAACTTTTTTTTAATCCTCACCCAGTGATATGTTTTTCATTTTTAATTTAATTTGAGAGGGGTGGGGGAGAGAGAGAGAAAGAGACATTGATGTGAGAGAGAAACATTAATCAGTTGCCTCCTGTACACGCCCCAACTAGGGATCATACTCGCAACTTAGGTATGTACCCTGATTAGGAATTGGACTGGCAACCTTTTGGTGTATGGGATGACCCTCAACCCAGTGAGACCTGGCTAAGGCCATAGTGAACTTTTGATAAGCAACAGGTAACACAAATTTCACGTGATAAGTATATATAACTAAAACACCAGGCAGAATACGTGAATCAGCAATCAAACTTATATAGTCAAAAATTGTAGGATTCTTCTCCGGGGAAACTGACCATTCCAAAAGAAAAGACTCCCAAAGCACTGGCCAGGTCACATTTAAATAACACGCATTTGCTACAGACCCTGCCAATACCTGTAATACACATGGGCTTTGTTGAAGGGCATGACTGCAAACCCAGGGAGAACTTAGTGACAGGAGTGAAAATGATTCACCAGGAGAACAGGCATCAAAGGGAGGGGCTGCTTTTCATTGACACTTAATATTACTGCTTTAAAACCGTGTACATTTAATGCTTTCATAAAACTTTTTACAAATTAAAGTTTTCAAAAGTAAAAGAAAGCTGTCAGAATTATGTTTGTTGGTGTGGTGTTGCCATGTTATACTGATGCTTCTGTTGCATCACTGAATATAATGCAGAATTCAGCAAATATATAAACAAAAAGTGTCAGAGATACCACAGGAAATATATAGTTGTCAAAAAGGAAGGGTATTGCCCTGGCTGGGTGGTAGCTCAGTTGGTTAGAGTGCCATCTTGATACACCAAGGTTGCGGGTTCAATCTCTGATCAGGGCACATACAAGAAGCATAAATAAGTGGAACAACAAAACTCTAAAATCTCCCTCTCTCCTCCCCCCCCCCCTTTTTAAAAATCAGTTTAAAAAAATAAGAATGCCTTCTAACAACATATTCCATCAATTTTTATTATCTGCTATTAGGGGACAACTATAGTAGATAATTATACTCAGATAAACTCCATCTCTTATCAGTAGTTTCAGAACTTCCATTACTATAGCTGCAATCAAGAAGCTAAAAAAAAAAAAGAAAAAAGAAAAACCAAAACCAAAATAAAACTGATTTACTATGGTGACGCTCTTGTGCAGGTGATAATAGTAGAAAGACCAGAGGGGAAAAGATAAACGAGTGGCAGTGGCCTTGATAATCCGTAGCTCAGTGAATTGGTTCAAAGTGAGTCGGATGAGTGTCCCTGGGGGTCATGAAACCCTGTAACTGGGTAGTAAATAATAAAATGTCTCTGAGTTTTGATTTACTCTTAAGTATCTTGAATGTACTGTATTTTATGTTCAGCAAATAGAGCCATCTCTCTCACATAGTTAAAAGTTTTTTAAAGGCAGAAACCACACTTTATTCAGTCTTTGCATCCTCTGCAGCACAAGTCATACCAACCAAGGCTTTCCTTGTCTTGAATGGATTTTCACCGCCAAGAAATAGCACATTGTAGCTGTGTGGCAAAAACATCTTAAATTTGGAAGTGTATTAACAAACAATTGTATGAGTATTACAACATCTTGAATAAATAAAAACATTTCTTTTCCCTGATTTCACATGTGTATGGTTTGCACTAATGATAAAGACTGCCATTTTCTACTTTGTTGCAGCAGGAACCCATAACTTCCCTACACAGTTTTGTAGCATGTTGCTGTAGAACAAAAACCGAGATCTCTTACCCTTTTTTTCTTCTAAATTTGAATACACTGGCAGAGAACATCTTTTTAATATGTTTTTCTGTAGTCTGCTTTCAGTCTGCCTTGAAATCTTCCCTGTGCTTCTGTTTCACAGCCCTTTGCTCTTTCTCTGAACCAATACAATTATGCAATTTACATTGCTATTGAACCTCAGGGTTATTTTCTTCTTAATGTAGTTTTTCATCATTTCTGCAATGTTCTCTTTGGAAGAATCTTGATTGCTTCTGAGCTAAATGGTACCTTGGCCGGAGGAAAAGCAGTTAAGATTTGATGACATATAATGAATTGGTATGTCATTTGTAATTGTGTATTCCACCCAGATCTCTATTTGAGGGAGATGTTTCCTCCTGGGAGTGCTAGAGAAATTGTTATAGCCTCATTCCTCAGAAAAGCTATTCATAGGAAAGTATCTGTGAAACGCATCTAGACCGAGGATGTCACATGGAAATATGATTGTCCTTTCTGAACAAATGCTACATAGTTTTATTGGAAAACTTATTTTCTTCTCATAGAAATAAAGATATTATACACAGCATATGACTCCAAAGAACTATGACTGATATACAAACAATGCCTGTTTTAATACTTTTATATAACATGCAAGTCCTCTTTAGTTGCATTCATTTGGGTGAGAATGCTAAAAGAGCACATTTACGTTTAATTAAATTGGAGTGACATAGTATTATACCGTCTTTTAAAAACTACTGGTTCATTTTAAACATTCAAAGCACTATATAAATAGGGATGAGCAAAGTCTATTCAGGACAAGGTAATTAGAGCATTTTTGTCTAGAAGATCTCTGAGTAAAAATAGATAGCCTCTGATAGTGGTGGAGAAAGGTAATTAAGGTTTGAAGAATAATGATGAAAATCTTTTGCTCAGATACTCTTTCTTTATTTTAGGTTTAATGCCTTACATTCAAAATAGTGAACCCTTGCTTAGAAATCTCTGTGTAATCAAAGCTAGCCTAATGGGTACTACTGAGTGAGATAAATTGTAATGCCCTATTTTATATCCCTGCTGAAGAAGGAAATGCATGTGACCTAGTACCATAGCAGCTTATAAATTAAAAACATTCATCTTGCCTATTTTGTCTTATTTCAACTTTATGTGTATTTATGTATATAATCCCCTAACCCACACCTCCCCCGCCCCCTTCTTCGCTTTTCCTCAGGTAATATACAAGAATGCATTATGGTAACCTAAGTTAAGACTGTCAGATTTTTTTATGCTCTTCTTAATTCTCTAATAAATCTTTTATTCCCCCTTTTTCCAAACCTTCAGTATAGGCATCCTTCAGTGAGCTGTCTCTAGTTCTTTTCCCCCATCTCCCCTTTAATCTGTTCCTTAGAAGCCCTTTATTTTTCTAAGCAATGATTCCCAAACATATGTTTTTGGTCTTCAAGTTTTTTGGACTCCAAAACTGCATTTTGGAGTGTTGCCCAATGTCCGTACTGAAAGTGTGGTGACATCTTAAACTAAATGTCTCCTGAGAGCCATCCTCTCCTGTCTGGAACCCTCCAGCCTCCACTGTTCATAGATGTCACCGATTCAGGTCCAAGGCTTTCAGTCACTTCTGCCAATTTTTAACATTTTACATATTCAACAAAAGGCATGTCCCTTCAGCTTATGTAACAGCCATCGTTACATTTGTCTCCTCCACTCCAGCCTCACTGCCCATTGCTGAGGTTCAGGCCCACAGTCTTCTGACCAGGAATGTAGCAGCTGTTGCCACTGGCCTTCGTTTCCCGTCCTATCCAGTCACATCCTCCCCACTGTTCATAGATCTGTTCCCTGAAGTCCTGATCCGATGGGGCCATTACTCTGTTTAAAAACTTGCACTGGATCATTACTGTGTCTAAGAGCACTGTTTCCAGCTCACTTGCTAGGCCTGGCTCAGTATAGTGCTCGAACCTTTCCCCATGGCCATACTTAAGCAAATGGACTGAACTTTCCCCCCTCAAACTTTGTACACTTTTCCATCCGCGTGTCTCTTTATATTAATCTCTGACTTCATTAGGATGATGATTTTTTTCATCTCTTCTGTTCATCTAGTTTTATTCTCAGCTCTTAAGACAAGTCCTGGAGCATAGTAGATACTCAGTAAATATTTGTTGGATGAATGGACAAGTAAATGAATAAAAGAAGGAATTGGTAGATACCTTTTATGGGACTCAGCTATTGTTTCCTGACTTTGGGTTCTGAATAACAGTCCTGTATCCTCTCGGGAAATTCCCTTTGCCTGTGCTAACCTAACTGGGTTCTTTTCCTTCTAATCAAATGATCCTTAACCAAGACCAGGGCAGCATGAAGGAGATGGGAAAGCACTAATTAAGAATTTGGATAAAGGAACTTGATTTTAGAGAGCTAGGGATCCTTGTGGCTTTTCTTACCTTTGCCTTCACAGAGTATAGCCTCGCCCCTAACCCAAATATGTCAGGCATCCCACAGCCCAAACATGTGGTGAACGAGTAAGTATCCAGGTTCCAAGAGAAGTACTCATTAAATGGATGCAGGATCTCTCCATGACTCTCTGATACCATGTTTTGGTTACATGTGAAAAAGAAATTTATTAGGTCATATATTAATTATAAAGCGTATTATAGCTACCAGATTATCCTGTTAAGATACTAATTTAGTATACTAATGAGTTGATTTTCAAAGTACTCTAAATTGGTTGATTGCCAGGTCACAATAAAAATATTCCCATGGATCATTATTCACATATTTTCTTACTTGATACATGATTAAAACTTTAGTCAAGAAGGAGAAGCAGGATCTTAATGAAAATGTGATGTGAAAACTTGAAATTTTAACCAGCAGACATAAGTTAGGGGACTCCACATGCCTAACCCAATAAACGTATTTCTTCTTTGAATAAACATTTAGAACATCACTAAAAGCCAACCACATGGCTTTAGTTATGTGGAAGAAGATGATAGGCAAAGGACAGCTTAGATCATAAGCATGAAGTGAAGAAATGAAACTGTTTATAAGGTACAGATGGCTACAGATTAAGGAGGATGAGATCTTTCTTTACCAACGAAGCACTTGGGCAGAGATGTATGTTTTCAGTGTGGGCAGGTGCTGACATGTGGGTGGTTTTCTTTGGTTATAAAGAATCTAGGAGGCTCATAGGTGATGGAACATGTTTACAGTTAAGTGAGCCTGCTCTTAAAAGCACAAACTTAGAACACTGGAGCTGAAATAAATTAAGCCATAATGTCTACCTAAGAGCAATTTAAATTTCATGCTTTCTTTTTCATGGCTCGTGGAGTAATTTTAGGTATAATGAGCATGGTTCTTTCATTTGATTAAATTTTCTGACTCTTCATCAAGTTCTCTGATTAATTTCTCTCCCAGTGGACTTTATAATAACATGTGGCTTCTTTACACAGTTAATGATGTTGTGAAGTATTTTAGTGAACGATAAACCAATCATAATTCTAATTATTAAAGGCAAAAGATTTCTTCATATATATGTGTATTTATGTATATGAAGTCTGTCCAGAAAGAGTCCAACCATTGTTAAGATAATGAGAATGGTTTTCACAATATTGCTGTAACTTGGCAGCCAAGGAGCGTGGACTGGAATGCACATGTGTGAACAATGACGACTTCACTGTACTAATCAGTGGGGGTGGTAGACACTGTTGAATGAGCATATGTACTGTGTGGCCATCACATTCAGAATGACTGAGTGAGTAGAGCAACGAATCTGCATCACATTTTGTGTTAAGTTTGAACAGTCCTTCGAAGAAACTGTTCGGATGATTCAGGCTGTTGCCATGGGCAACTGGTGATTGGTAGCTTCATCATGACAATGAGCACACTCACGTATCACGTCTCATGTAGAGTTTTTTGGTGAAACATCAAATCACCTGGGCGACTCAACCCCTCTACAGCTCAGATTTGGTGCCCTGTGACATCTGGCTTTTCCCCAAACTAAAATCACCTTTGAAAGGGAGAAGATTTCAGACCATCAGTGAGATTCAGGAAAATACAACAGGGCAGCTGTTAGTGAGTGAGAGAACTGTGTGAGGTCCCAAGGTGCCTACTTTGAAAGGGACTAAAGCGTCATGTCCTATGTACAGTGTTTCTTGTGTCTTTGATCTTCAATAAATGTCTCTCTTTTTCATTATCATGGCTGGATACCTTCTGGACAGACTCTCTATATAAATATATATATTTATATAGAGAGTGAAAAATACATATATATATATTTCACAGCACAAGTGTGCTCATGAGAGCACATGAGACTTACCATTTGGGACACAACATTGATGGCCTAAATGAAAAACTCTAAAATTGGAATGAATATAAAGAGAATAAATGCCATATAAAAAGTTGGTGCTTGGAACTGTACTAGAATTTATACATCATACTGTAACACACCTCTTTTTTGGATGCTCAGGGGACAACCGAAGTTCATCGTCTTGCATATATAAAAGGCCATGTTTTCAGAGCATAACGACCATACTGTAAATCTCCATACTGTCTCCTGTCTCTAATGCTTTTAAAATTTGCATGTGGGTACCTGGTCAAGAACTCAAAGAAGGGTAGGCAGGAAAATTAGAATTTCAGCTGTATGGATTTACGTATTGCTCACAGCGATGCCAAATGGGTAATCCTTTCTGGAGCCCAAAATGCTGAAGGCATTGCTTTTGGCTAGATTGCCCTACTCAGAGAAGAATGAAAATTTTAAAATGTACGTATATAAAATATGTTATTCAGAATAGTTATACTTTAAATACATGTATATATAGAGAGAGGGAGACTGGTTTTCTAGCTCCTGCTAACAGTCTTCATCTCTGATGCCACTGTGCAGTGATGCCGAGCCCTCTGACAGCCACATCCCTCCTTCAGTGTACACTCTGTCGCGGAGCCTCTGTGCGCTAGGGCCACGGACGTGCGTCATGAAAGGCTCCCCAATGGTTGTTCATGTGCTAACCCAGCTGTGCCTTTTTTTTTTTTAATTTTATTGATTATGCATTACTGTTGTCCCATGTTTTTTCCCTCTCCTTTATCCCCTCTGCCCTGCACCCCATCCCATCATCCCCGCACCTCTTAGTTCATGTCCATGGGTTGTAAATATCAGGTCTTTGACTTCTCAATTTCCTATGCTTTTCTTAACCTCCCCCTGTCATTTTTTTGGTTTTCTTTTGGGTTTTTTTGGTCAACATTTTCCCACCACTGCTTTCCCCAGCCCCACCCACCCTCAATCCCTCCCCCTTTGGCTTTGTTGATGGGTCCTTTATGCATGATCCTCAATGGCCCTTTCCCTTCTTTTTCCCCATTATCCCCCTCCCGCCCCCCTCTGCTTACTGTCAGTTTGTTTTTTATTTCGATGTTGCTGGTTATGTTTTGCTTTCTTGTTTGTTTTGTTGATTAGGTTCCACTTATAGGTGAGATCATATGGCATCTGTCTTTCACTTCCTGGCTTATTTCATGTAGCATAATGCTCTCCAGTTCCATCCATGCTGTCATGAAGGGTAGTAGCTAGCTCTTTCTTTCTCCTGCGCAGTATTCCATTGTGTAAATGTACCACAGTTTTTTGATCCACTCATTTACTGTTGGGCACTTAGGTTGCTTCCAGTTCTTGGCTATTGTAAATTGTGCTGCTATGAACATTGGGGTGCGTAGGTTCTTTGGAATTGGTGTTTCAGGATTCTTAGGGTATAATCCCAGCAGCGGAATTGCTGGGTCAAAAGGCAGTTCCATTTTTAGTTTTTGAGGAAATTCCCAACTGTTTTCCACAGGGGCTGCACCAGCCTGCGTTCCCACCCGCAGTGCGCTGGCCGACCCAGCCGCGCTTTCATTCCCATGCCAGTCGCTCACGTGAGGCCTGGAGAGTCTTCACCCACTGAGTATTTGTAAAACGCTGATTCTGTAGCACCTTCAGTAATATTTTTCAATATATTTCTAAGTACTATTTACTTTTATCTAGTTTGAAATATAATGTCTGACATTCAGTGGATTATTTGCTAACTAAATAAAGAAGCTTTGAGCCCAGTAGGTGTTGTCAGTTACCATTTTTCTAGGAAATCATTGTATTATAGGCTAAGACATGTTACTGGCGTCATGTTTTGACAAATGTAAAAAACATCTTGAAAACTTACTTTCTTCACAGTATGTCTGTTTTGGTGTGAAATTTTTCCTAATGGTGTACTGAAATTATCTAAAATTATTTAGGTAAAATTATTTATTTAAAGTGAATGTATGACAGATAACTTAGATATGTAACAATACCCTTTTAAGCACTCTTTGTGTGAAAAATTGTAAAACTAAACTAACAAAATTAATTGTACACATTTGTATGAGTTTTTGGTGTATTTTGTGAAGATATATAATGTGATGAAAGGCAAAGGAAGTGAGACTCCGAAAACTGAAAGGCGACCACAACGAATGCCACCTCTCATTTCAAGGTGAAGGCCCAGTTCCGAGAGCAGAAACCTACGGGCAGAATCTAAATGAATGAATCAGATGTAGCCATATAAGTAGACGGATATTTAGGAATAGTGCTCATTATTTATTATTAGAAGAAAAAAACAGCTGCTTCTGGGAAGAGAACTCATGCGTGAAAAGAGAAATAATAGGTGGTTTTATGCTATTTGATTCTTTAATCATGAATTTGTGTTATGTTTTGAAGCCCCCAAAAGGGGAGGCTATTCTCTTTGGTGGGATTCCCTTGCCACCCGAAAAGCTTAGAGTTTTGGGTTAGGGTAGAAACCAGATATAAGGGACCTAGAAATGGGCAGGGGGTGAGCAGTGGCCGTAGCCACGCCTTCAACAAAGTAGCTTCATCCTGAAAGAGTCAAAGACCACGAGACAGACAATAGTAATTAGCTGTAAGGTATTCCTCATTTGCTGTGCCGGCTTTTACTCCGCATTGCATGCACTCGCTTGTTTAAACATTGTCCACCCAGCTATCATTAAGTAGATGCATAAGTGGCCCAGCTCTGGAATAAGAAGACGAAGGCAGAGCCTACAGGCCCAGGAGCTTCCAAGTTCAGTGTGGAGTATTTTTCCTCAGAGAACGTTTGCTTTTTCTGGTCCTTTCATACTAGCTAACCTTGGCTTCTTGATCGAGACGGTAATTTTTCATTTTTGTTTTCCCAAGACACCCCATTCTTTTTAATCACAATTTTTCTGACAGGTTTTGGATTAGATCTAAATTTGCAACCCAGGCCCTGAGGCTCTAATTTATGTGTCTATTACAGCAGTTCTCAAAAATTTTAGTCTCAGGACTGCTTTATATGCTTAAAAATTATTGAGGATTCCCTGAAGTTCTTGATAATTGGAATTTTATCTGTTGATATTAGAAATCAAAATCTGAGAAATTTTGTAACTGTTTTATTAATTTATTTACAATAACAATAAGCCAATTGTATGTTACCATAGCATTTTTAATGAAAAATACTATTTTCTAACATAAAAATAATTTGGTGAAAAGAGTGATGGTGTTCTACGTTTATGAAAATCTCTTTAATATCTGGCTTACTGAAAGACAGTTAGAATCTCAGATCTACTTTTCCTTCACTCTGCTCCATTGCCTCTGGAAAACTTCACTGTACACTCCAGAGAATAGAGAGAAAAGGCAGATAACATTGTTGTATTAGCAAGAAAATAGTTTTGACCTTGAGGACCCTCTAAAAGGGTCTGGAGGCCTCACCGATGCAGTGTTGACACTTTTGGCTGCCCTCTTCCAGCCAGCTAGCACACGTGTGCGTGCCCCCCTACGGTGCCCTCCAGGGGGAGGCAGTCCTGATTTCTGGGCTCCGTTTTTCGGTTATTTACCCCAGTGAGATTTTTTCCCAACCTTGTTGTCCTTCTTTCCCTTTGTAAAGGGAGGTTCAACTTCAGCAGCATTCATTCTCCCTGTGTTCTTGAACCCCTGCCCACCCCAGAAACTGGAGGCATTTAATCCGGGGCCTGGGTGACAAAGGAGGCCTCAGGCACTTCCCCCCCGCCCTGAGCTGGGCCGTTCTCCAGACTTTTCTGAATGCGTACCTGGCGGTAAAGTAGATTTGAGCACAAATCTCCATTTTGTCGATTTATTTATGTAGGAGCTGCATACATAACAGAGATTAGCAGCAGCACATGGCAAGGACTTGAAACCTGAGAAGTTGGAGGGACGGTGGTCTGTGATGCACAGAAAAGAACGCGGAGTGGCGGTGGCACACGAAGGCATTTGTATTGGAGAGATTGGGAAGGAAAGCCAGATTTTAGTTAATGTGAGGAGGTAAACTTGAAGGACATGGGAGAATTTCCCATGATTCCTAGGAGCCCAAAGAAAGGGACCCCCAGAATGGCATGGTAGAGGTGGCGGGGGAGCTGAGTTGGCCTGGGCGGTGATCAGCACTTGGCCTGACGTGCCAAGGGTGAGAAATGTGAATAACGAAGAGGAGGGAAATGAGAGAGAACCTTGCTTGTGAACGTTGGTGAATTTAACTAAGAGGGGCTTTGGTTGTCAGGGGCAGTCGTAGAACTTACCACCCCGGGCTCCTCAATGCAGTGCGATTTTGCCAGAGAGCCTCTGCCCTTCTTCCTCTGCTCCGGGGGGCTGAGGCCCTCACCCTGGAGATTGGCTCATGTGTGTCCCCATGAACGAGGTTACAGGGGTTGCCTTTCTGAGAATGAGCCCTCCAGTAGTTACCACATTTTGTAGCCTCATAGAAATGGCTAATTGTTCGAGGACTTCCAGCTGGGAGCTGGATCTGGTTCACCCCATTCACAGCAATTCAGCCCGTACCCAAAGCATCTGGAGTCTTCATTACACGGATGCCTGTTTGGTTCCAGGTACACCGTGCTTCTCCGGGATTTTACCCCTGACCCTCTCTTCCTCACCCATGCGACCTCCTTCTCTTCCTGTTATGTCTGAGTTCATATCTACTCTAATAAAATGCTCTTGCTTATGAAATACACAGTGTGCACTATTCTCTAACATCGACACATGCCATCCCCTGGCTTTGAATAACTTTTAAAATTTATTTCCTAATATTCTTATATGTTTCTAATGATTCCTATCTCATTTCAACCTCTGCTTTAAACCCATTTTGTTCAGGAAGTGTTTTTTTGCCTACCTACGTGTAGGTATTCTTTCCAGGGCTGATACCTGCAGGGACCCTGACATGGAGGCAGGTTGCCTCCAAGCTCCCTCGAGTGTAAACTCTCACTTGGAATTGTACCTGCCAGTCCAGGGGAGAGGTTCTCTTTCTAATGTGCACAGAGATGTTTTATGGACTAGCAGTGCCATGACTAGTCATTTGTAAGCAGTGCCAGCACTCATATATTATGTACCGAGTAATGAGAACAATCACTAACCAGTAATGAGCACTTGTTCATGCTGGGTGTTGTGCTAAACTCAACAAGGATTATTTCATTTATGTCATCTCAAAATAATCATATTAAAGTGGACCCTGTAATTCCAGATAGTTTAGGGTAATGGACAAATACCTCGTAAGATCAAGTCAAATCCATCTGAAATACGCACTATCTCTGCAGAGTGAAATTATATGCACCTTTAATGAGATTAGACAAAATCATGATATTATTTAAAAGGTGCTTGAGCTATTCCAACTTTGAAAAGAGTGTGTGTGATATCTATTCAGCAGAAAACTCTCCCACAGAGCTTGCTCCCACTTGGCAGGGCAGTTCTTTTTCTTGCTTATCTGTAGTTTATGTAATATATCTAGTAGTTTTGAGAGATCTTCAGTGTTATAGTGTAGTTGGAAGATTGACTGATTTCATTTGCAAATCGCTCATTTTCTATAAACGACCCTTAGCACACATCTGTTTTTAGGTACTTTCTACGTGTTCGTTATTGTTGAAACTATACTTACATATTTTTCATTGAATTGGGAGTTCTGTAAGAAAAGCAATGATATTTTTAGCTCTGTAGTAACCTGCCATGACTAGATGTGTGAGATTGAAGTGCTCCGTGCATAGAGAGCAATTAATACATATTGACTGGCATACACTCTGGGAAAGTTTACTCGTAATAGTGTTAAAGGCAGAACTCTGAAAATTGTTTATATTAAAAAATAATATAGTAGCACTCCATCTTGAGTTTGGGCTCTAATATGATTTTTGTCATTTAGATCAGTTGGAGACATTTCTTGGGCACCTGCTAAACCTTTGTTAGTCAAAATAGGAGTGATGGTTCTTGGAAGATCACTTCCAAATATTCAAATGCAAAAAAATTGAGCTCCTAACAGGACAGGTAATTATGCAGGTCAAGAGACTACAACTGAAACATTACATTTTCCATATGAATAGGAAGGATATCCTCAGAACAGTGGTCGTTAATGTAAAGGCCAAATTTAAATCAGTTATTATGATTAAATCCTAAGGGTTTATTATAATGGGCAGTGTTTGCTGAGCATACACTGTGTGCCCAGTGCTGTGCCGAGTGTGATGCGCCCTATCTCGTTCAGTCCTCATAACAACCCTGTAAAGTGGGTGCTGTAATTTCCCTCGCTTTATAGATGAGGGAACTGAGGTAACAATGTTAAATAACTAGCCCTAGTAATTGGCAGAACTAAGATTTGAGCCCAGGGTTTTATTTGCATAGTGATTTTTAAAAAATTATAGATGCTGTAAAATTTGTATTACCACGGATAATTCTGTATTCAAGTGTTTACTCACAGGTCCTCTAAAATGTGGAGCTAATGAATTATTTCTAAAAGAAACCCACTGGAAGGTCCCTACTTTTTCGCTAAGGGAGAGGGCTCAGATACAGGTCTGAGTAGTATTTCACTAAGGTAAAACATTGTCATCATTAGCAGACTCTTGTGGGGATGTAGTCTCACTCAAAACACATGATATTAAAATGGGTTTTATTACGCCATTTAGTTAATACTGTAGAGGGCCCTACTCCTAAGGAGTTCTATGTGAAGGGCACTTCTTTTGGGAGTCAGCGGAGCCTTTTGGAGTTGGTTGTTGGTTCAGTGGTTGCTGATACAGGAATGACAGGATTACTTAATGTGGGGACAGATAACATGGCAGCTGCACTGAACACATTGCGCTTCAATTCCAACTTACACATGACGGTCACTTCCTACTTAACATAGGTCAGAGGTAATGGGAAGACTGAAAAACGTCTGTCTTACAGTAGCTGTGGATTGAAAATGCCCTGAGAAAAATAAGGGGAACTGTGTATGAAATGAAAATTTGCATGGGGTTTCAGAAGGAGTGGGGAAGGGTACAGCAAAAGGACTTTTCATCATTAAAGAGCTTATCTCTTTAAAATAGAACAGGCAAATATCCATGATCATAGAAAAAAACTGTCTCATTATATACAGTAGAATAAAAAACTATGTGGTGCCACTGTGGAACCTCTTGCTAACCTGACAAACGTATATTGCTCACTGTGCTGAGGTTCCTTAACGTTTTAATTAATCTTCGGTGGTGTAAAATCACTGTGCGCTCACACCAGTTTGACTCCAAACCCGTTGAGGAGGCTTAGATGAATTATGGCTTTGGGCTCTCTCAACACCATTGTGTATGCTTTATTGTGGCGAATATCAAAACAGCAGTTAATTATAGTAGGACCATTTCTGTTCTTCACCTCATTATCTCTGTCTTACACTATTATTTTCTCCTGGCACCAGCGAAGTGTGAACACAATGCCAGCACTGCACTCAGCACAAGAATAGAAAGGCAGATGGCAGATTTTACTATTTATAGTCGGAGCCAATTTGCCTGAGGTGAGCCCGGCTGAAACGGTTCTTATCAAGAATGTTTTCATTTATTAAAAGGGTAAGGAAATGAAAGCCAAATAAAAAGCCTCAGTCCCCAGGACTCTGGGAGCAAAACTCTTCCCAAAGATTGGAAAGGGATTCTGGTTATGGACTAGATATTTTTGAATGGAAAATTGTGTATTTTTCTCCCTACGATCAAAATAAAGACTTCAGGTCAGCAATGCCCTTCATGGCAGAACTGGAGGAATTGATTGTTCAGGAAAGTAGTGCTGCCATAGCAACTGAGGACAAGGGAATTTTAGTTATTAGGAATAATATACGGTTATGATAAGAACTAATTATTAGCCCTGGCTGGTGTGATTCAGTGGACTGAGTGCCGGCCTGCGAACCAAAGGACCACGGGTTCGATTCCCAGTCAGGGCACATGCCTGGGTTGTGGGCCAGGTCTCGCAGGTTCTCAGCCATAATTCCTTTAAATAATCTTTCTACCCCTTCTTCCTTCTCTCCTCTTTTTGGAACTCCAATAAGGCACAGACTATTTCTCTTACTGATATTCCATAATTCACGTAGATTTTGTTCACTTTTTTACATTTTTTTTCTTCTCTGACAGGATAATTTCAAATGATGTGTCTTCTACTTCACAGATCCTTTCTTCTGCTTGTTCTATTCTTCTGTTAATGTTCTCCATTGCATTTTTCATTTCATTCACTGTATTTGTCAGTTCCAGAATTTCTGAACTTTGATTGGTCATTCTTCTCATAAGGGATTGTGGGAAGTACCCCAGGAAATACCTAGGAATCATACATTTGCCAGGGAGAGCGGGGAGGGTTTCTCTAAAGCTGTGTTCTCACAGTTTGGTATTGATCATAATCACTTGGAGGGCTTGTTAAGGAGAAGATTGCTGGGCCACACCCTCAGAGTTTCTTATTCAATCCAGTTGGGGTAGGACCTGAGATTTTGCATTTTTTAACTTAGTTCTCAGGTAAGCTGGTAAGGGAGTGCCCTAAGCCGCCAAGTGTCAGAGTAGCAATTAAAACAACAAACCAAAAGTGAAAGAGTTAAGCCTTTAATCACTTACTGCTGTGGTGTAAGCAAGAGTAAAAATGGAGGAAATGCTGTCACCCTCTTTTCCATTTGACCCATCGAAGGGCACACCAGTTGAGGATTTGGTGGGTCAGCACAGACAAAGGGGCTGTTGCAGTGTTGAGGAAACTCTCAACAAAAGGCTCTAGGTGATAGCTGGGTAGGGGGAGGAGGAAGTACTAGCAGTGGGTAAGTACTGAGTAGTGGAGAAGAGTCAAGTCCTCCCCAACCCCGTATGAGGCTCATAGCAGAGAAGCCTGAAGAAGACCCCCTGCACAAGGCCTTCGTAGAGACTGCGGTGGATTGTATGTTGGCTATGCCCCAGGCCTGGTGTTGGGAATGTGGCTGTCCCCATGAAGTTTGCCTGGGAAAGCCTTCGTAATTGCCTTTGGTCAGGCCTGAAAAATCACACATATGTTTTTAACCAGTAGCCAGACTCTTCAATGCTAATGTTGGCTGGGGAAGCACAGTTTGAGAGCCACTGATCCAAATAGTAAAGGGTAGCAGTGTCTGTCTACCACTCACCAGCTCACGCCTATTGAAGATATTCATCACATTGAATCGTCACATTTTCAAAATACTCACGCAGCATTTTAAAGCAGCTTTCAACCATCTGTTGACTAGTAAATATTAGCCTTGTCACTAAGTAATAAGGTAAAATAATTGTAGTATGGTTAGATGCTAAACCTTACTGTACTTGAAATTATGTGTAAAATCCCACAGTTGCAAACGACAGTGGTTTGGATTCCATTTGGTAAAGCCATAGTCCTCTTCCGTAAAAACAGCTCATTGTATTGTAACAAACAGCATAGTGGCTAAGAGTTTTGGCAGGCTCAGAGGCCAGACTTCCTGAGTTGCTGGCATGGCTTTGCCTCTTCCCAGCTGTGAGTTTTGACAGGTTATTTGACCTCACTGTATTTCAGCTTCCTCGTTTATACAAAGGGAGTGAATGATGGTGGCACCTACCTCGTGTGCTGGTGGTGAGAGTTCGGTGTTGTGAGGGCTGTTACACGTAAAGTGTCAGGAATGGTGTGAGGCTCATGGCAAACACAAAATCAGTGTAAACAACTGTTACTTAGCATTGCCATTGCCTCCGATATCTTTCTCCATGGTAGGATTTTTATGTCACATTAAGTATTTTATTTCCTAAAAATAAGTAATTTGCCGTGAACTGGTACTTCCTTACTTTTTTTTTTTTCCAAACAGCTACCAGCTGTATTTAGGTGAACTGTGGATATAATATTTAACCTTTTGAAGTACTACTAATTATAAAGACTGAAAATTGGATTCTGTAATTACAGGTAAAGAATAAAATATAAGAATGTTAGCTCTTTAGATTTGAAGGTGGTAGTGGAATTTGTTTCAAGGTATGTATGCCATGTTATATCTTTTATTCTCTTTTTTTAATCCACTAGGACAAAACAGTTTTTGAAATGATTTTATTCTTCTAATTTTGGTATATTATCGGGCACATACATAAATGTTTTTTAAATTGAATTTATTGGGGTGACATTGGTTAATAAAATTACATAGGTTTTAGGTGTACAATCCTAGAACACATCATCTGTATATTGCATTTTGTGCTTGCCACCCCAAGTCAAGTCTTCTGTCACCATGTATCCCCATATAGCCATTTCTACTTCCCCATACATAAACGTTTTGTGTCTGAGTACACATTTCTTTTTTTAAAGTAGAAAGTAGAAATATGGTTATCTTTGATTAATTTAATTGCAAGTTTTGTTTTTTGACGACCTTCCTGAAGTAGCTCTTTGCCTGTTCTGTTTCACATGTGGTAGGTTTCTGCTTTATCCTAGAGCCCGTGTGGACAGCCCTTCCTACTGTACTAACCCGCTTCCCTGCTAACACCAGAGGCCTTAGCGTTCAGGGAGATGAAAACAGATGGTTTGAGGATAAGGGTGTTTTATTTTCGACAGATAAAGCTTTTGAGATTCTTATTAAGATCCTATAATATTCAGATCCAAAAAGTGGAGGGAATAACTAGAGTACCTTAAAATCAAAAGTACAGTGAAATGAAGCCCAATTATCGTTGCCAAGAAAAATTCAAGAGAGAAAAACAAAACAAAAAAAACTTCAAGAGACAAAAAGAATACTCAAACATGTGTATGAAGAAGAAAACTGAGTAGTGACAGCCATGATTACTTAAGCTATGCAAAGAAAAGTAGGAAGAACAATAAAACACTTAGTGAGACCTACTAGAGGAAGTAAGGAAAGAAATTTAATACATTACATTGAGGAAATTTTAACACCGAGGGAACATAGGCCTATCGATGTAGAAGAAGTAAGGTTAAGGGTTGTTAAAAAGTGATTAAAGTCCTAAGGTTCTTTTTTTGACCTGATGTTTTGTAAATAGAATAAATTAGCTATAGAGAAAGAAAAGTAATAAAACTTTAAATATCGTTAGATAAATTTTTTAAAAACTAGAGAAAATTGAAACTTTCACTATCAGATACAGATTATTGGGAATTTCAGCCTCAGGGTGACAGCCTTCAACTTGCAGGCCAGATCTGGCCCGCTGCCTGCTGTCGTATGACCCGAGAGCTAGGAATGGTATTTTACATTTTAAATGGTGGGAAGGGTCAAAAGAAGGGTACCATTCTTGACCTGAGAAAATTACATGCAATTCAGATTCCAGTGTCCACCAATAAGTTTTTAACGGAGCATAGCCATGGCCCTCACTTACTGTTGGTTAAGGCTGCCTTGGAATACCGGGGCAGAATAGGTAGCTGCAGCAGACCCGGCATGACCCTCGAAGATTAAGGTGCTTATTATCTGGCCCACTGCAGTCTTTTCAGCTTCGGAAATCCCGTGTTTCCCGCCTCCCTGCCCTTCTTGCTTAGGCCCCCGTCTGTAGCGCGAAGCCCTCTTGACAACCCCCGTCTGTCAGAATATCCTTAGGCTGGTGAGACCCAGTTCAGGTGCCCCACTTCTTCCATTTGAATATCATTCCTTCCACCTTCTGAGTTCCACAGAACAGGGTTTGTAGTTTTCTTTGAAATCTTGTAATATTCAATTCTTTATTATGAACTTGTATTATATTTACATTTGAATTCCTCAGAATAGATGAGTGGCATCAGGGGAGAGGTGGGTAATGGAGCTGTTTACCAAGTGCTTACTTTTAAATAGTTTACTAGTATCTTTATATGTTTTCCTTTGTCTTACCAGATCTTTTAGGCACTTAAATATTTTGCTTTTCTTCTTTGGGATTTTGCAACTTGAAAGCACCACTTACCTAATGTGAATCAACGGCATTCACTCTAAAGACATACATGAAATATATGGGGAAAAGTTCACATAGTTATGAAAAAGGCTCTGACAGCAGGCTTTCCTCTTTCAAAATTGCTCGTCAGGTTTTCATTGAATTAGAATACATCGATTTTTCCATGAGCTATAGAAAAATAGAGCATAATAAAAAGTAAATTGAACGTGTATAATTTTAAAGGAATCAAAAAGGTTTTGTCCTTGAAAAATTCCTATTTTCTTCAGCTTTATTTTGTTGTAGAATATTGTCTGTATGCAGTAGACACTCAGTGAATATTTGTTAAATGAATATTATAGCCTTGTGTTAATAGAATTAAAAAATGCAAAAATAATGTGGATGAGTGTTTCCTGTAGGAAGTCTTGTCCTTATTTCACCTCAGGTTTTATCATAACATTTCTTCCTCTTTGCAAATATCCTTTCATCAGTATTTTAATTATTAATGAGGTCCACACTTGGAGAATTTATTCAAATGAATAATTTCAACATCAGGAATAGGAACACTCTGGAAAAGTAATGTATGGCCCTTTCTCAGTGTTTATATTGCTTTCCTTAAAGGGCTGCTGGGGAATGTAAAACTCCGAAGCAGAAATCATTCTTTCTGCAACTGTGCATGTGCAGGTGCGTGTGCGTGTGCATGTGTGAAGATTGAGGAGGGAGAGACAGGAAGAGAGGATGGGAAGATGTCAGGATGGGAATGTGCAATTGCGACACGTTTCCAGGGTGGCTGAGAATGACAGATTAAGGAGAAGGGAAAATAAGCATTTTCCTTTCATGTGGAAGAATTTTACCTTTCCTCTTTAAAAAATTATTTTATCAAAACAAGCAGCAAGAAGGTTACCAAATGATAACTTTTAGATAAAACTGATAATTGTTTATTAGATAATATCTTAAGTCATTTACAGGATGGAAACTATCTTTTAGAAAAGGGTTTGTATTACATTAAAATCAGAATACTTTTATACTCACTTTAAAGACATTTTCTAACATTTAGAAAGAAATGTTGTGGGGGTTTTTCTGAGCAGAAGGTTGAGCATCTGAATTATTGCCTGATATGGTTTTACCCTAGACCTTTTAAATAATTTATTTTTTCTTCTACTAGGAAAAGAGCAGATTTAGATATTGTATTTATTTTGTACTGTAAAACAAATTTTTTTGTAAGATAGGGAGAAACAGATCGAAAACCAAAGGGATTTTTAAGTTATACAGTGTAATTAGATAGTGAAATTTTATCTTGCTTCTTTCCGAAGTTGGTTCTTTGACTTAAAAGGCCAATAGTCTCATTTATTGATTTCTTTGAAATGATGAGTTGCCTTTCTTCTCTCTCTCACCAAACCATAAAGATAATTTCAGAAATGTCTTTCCAGCTGAGCTTTTGTATTTTGCCAGTTTTTCTGTGACTTAGATGAAGTTTCAATTAAAAATAGACTATAAACTTATATGTGGGAGGCAGTTCAATGAGTTGCTATGACAGTTCATATTACAAGTTTCAACCAAGTGCAAAGAAGCTTAATAAGATTTGAGAAACAAAGAGCTATATCAGTACTAGTGATCACCCTTCTTTTCCCCAGGGTGGCTGTGAAGGGACAGCCCTTCTTCAGGGGACAAAAGGCGATCTGGGGGAATCAGTGCAGCCAGTAGCCCTCATGCTACTGAGAAACCATCCTCCTGAAGGAGCACTACCTGGTAGATAGGGGTGAAAGATTTGGGGGAACAGTCATGCCCATCTCCCAGTCCTCCACAGCCAGTGTTCAGAGAGGTGCTTAATAAAAACTACCTACTGTCAGCAATTCTTGCACTTTCTGATTCTGAAAGGAAGTTGTTTTTTTTTCTTTATGGAATTTGTTAAATCAGATTCTACCATTTTCTACACTCTGATTTTCACTTGGAGTATTGCAAAGTGTACCTGTGTGCATACCAAAAAATTTTAATATTTCATTATAAATGGGCCTTTGGACATTAAGCTTAGATATTGGACAGGAAAGCAAGCAGCATTTTTATTTAACTGGCTTCTATTTTAAGAAAAGATTTTCATTTACAGAACACTAGCACTGAAAATAGAAGAGAACAATAAAAGAGAAGATGGCTAATAAAATTTACTTGGGTAATGAAAATTCAGCTGTTGGAGGAAATGTATGTAATGAATTTATTTTCCTGTTTCTAGAAGAAGCTGTGGGTAGATGAAATGGAAAGATTTCATTCTCCTGCTGATAGAGTGTTGGTTGTTCAGAATGCAGATACGCAAAACCAGAACGGAGAGCCATAGGCATCACACAGAAAGAAAATCTCTTTCTCTTTCCTGAATTCCAGGAAGGGAGCCCTCTCTTCACGGGGAAGGAGGGTGCCGGTTCTGACTAACCACGAGCATTTTGTATGAGCTGCGCTCTGTTTATAGTCTTTTTAAGTTTGACTTGACAAATTATTGTGAACATTTTCCCATAACATAATATTCCCATAATATAATGCATAATACTTTATTGTATATATTTGACTATTTTCCTATTGTTGAGTATTTCCTGATAGGAGTTTTAATATTCTACCATTAAATACAAAGAATCACATTTTACTTTTTTAGTACTATATGCTGACTTTTTTACAGTGACATACAAAGGAAATAGTTTTGTTTCTGTTTTCCCCTCATTTTAAGTGATTTTAAAATTTTTATAGTCCCTTGATACTGTCATATTTTAAAAACCTTTTTAATTTTAAACCTATTATATAATGTTATTTCATATTCTATTTTATATAAGGGAAGAAATAGTTTCAGGAGCTCACATTACGTAGCCCAGTTATTAAACGTCTAAAAACAGCTTTCTTGATAAGACTGGTAGGACTGAATGGGACACTTGTGACTTTGATTATTTGTTCTACCATCAGCATTAATGCCATTACTGAGAGCAGCTTTCTTCTTTGATGTCTGCGTTTTTGATGCTCTGTGCTCTGTGAGGTAGGGTTTGGGCTCGCCTGTGCCTCACACCTAGCAAGGACCCCCCTCCCTCCCTGCGTCCCTTCCTCCCTTCCTCCCTCCTTGCCTCCCTCCCAGTGGTTCAGGAAAGGAAATAAAAAGGGAAGGAAGGGAAAAAGGAAGATTATTTCTTATAGTGTTGTCATTCTCAAAACCTATGCTAATAAATTTAACTTGAAGAGTCACATTTTCCCCAGACCTTATTTATAATTTTAATTAAAGCTCATTTAAATATTCCTTTGTTTTAATATTTATGACCTTATTATTGAGACATATTTTTGAACTGTATATTTTTGTTTTTTCTTAAAGATTTTACTGAAAATAAAACTTTTATGTAACAATTGTGATCTTAGGGACAAATGTTAAATACTATAATCTTATCTGGAGATACCGACATACTAGGACAATCCAGTAGCTACTGTTGAGCACTCTTCTGAAATTTGTGGGGACGGGGTTCGGGGGAGGGTATCGAGGTGTCTCCTAGTCTGACCATAGCACGCCTCGCCTTGGTTGAGAATTCATTGTTACTTTTGGCCCAATTAAATCCTTGATAAAGGATTTATGATAAAGGGAAATATGAATAATTATGATGCCATTTCATCGATTGCTTCTTCAATTATTTAGTCAACAGACATTTACCAAAGAGTTACCGGATGCCAGAAGTTGTGCAAATTCCTAGGGCTATAACTACTTACAACCCAAGAGTGTCCTTGACATGGTATGAGTTGAAGTGGGGTATACACAGGCAGGGAAACAGGCAATTGTGGCATAATCTGGTAAGTGCCGAAGCAGCAGTGTGCACTGGCGAATTAGTAGGATGGGTCCCGGCAGAAGGAGAAGGAAGAGGTGACTGCCATGACCTCGCCCCTAACATCTAGCCTACTCATCCCCCCTTCCTAGTCAGTCGCCGTATTTTAGATCTTCCCACTTGCATTATTAAAACCTTACACAGTGTTTCTCAGACATTTTCATCTTAGAACTTTCAACAGCCAGTGAAGGAGAGGGAGCTAGTTATTGAGTAGAGAGGAGGAAGGGCGCCACCTTAGTGCACAGCCCGGTGCTCTGCCACCATGACAGCTGTATGCGGTAGTCCACATTATTGATGGAAAGTATGGGAAGTGTGATTCTGATGCACATGTAAAAGTCTCCTAAGGAGCACAAGAAGTTATCATTGTTTTCAACTCTACAGATCTTCCAATAAAATTGATGTTTTTTTAAAATTTGAGAGTACATTTATTAAATCTGAGGACAGTGAAATGAGGAAGGGCTTAGGATAGAAGAAGCAACAGGAGACTAGGCGGGGCTGCTTTGGCTCTAGAAGTGTTACAGGAAAGAAGTGAGCCAGGCAGGGATGCCTTAGCTCAGTGGAGACTCAGAGTAAAAGGGGGCTTGGGGACAGGTTTTGGGGGGTAGCCTGCGACAAGCTGCTGCTACCCATTGCTCCCCTGGTTGTAGGCCTCATGGGGACCCTTAGAGTTTAGTAGGTGCATGCTTACGGGGTGAGAAAGGTGTGGTCATGCTCCCGAGAGGGAGAGCATTGCCCAAATTTAATTTTAAGGAAGATCTCCCATGAGTGTCCAGGGGCTTCACACACCCGATGCACACTATTATTCAACAAGTGTGCACTCAGCTAGTTACACTCTTTCCTAGTCAACCTCCTCAAAAAATGTTGCTAGAACAGTCTCCCTGAAGCTCCCATCCTGTTATGTAATTTCCTTGCTCCTCTTAGTTTAGGAAAAAACTCCAAACTCCTTAGCCTGCTTGACAATGCCCTCTGCAATCTGCCTCCAGCCAACCTTCCCACTCCTAGCGGGCCCCGCCCTCCCCAAGTGCTCGCAGCGCAGCCATCTCTGAACCACTTTCTGGGAAAATTGTTTCTCTGCTTATGATGCTACTTCTGTCTGGAATGCACATTTCTCTCCCTTTATGTGTGAACATTCGAAGTGTTCTAAGGTCCAGCCAGATTAAATGCCAACTCCCTTTGAAACTTTTCCCTGCTTTCCAACCTGAATATAATTTTTCTTCTGTTGGTTTCTTTGTAAATCTGTTAATAGTTTTTATTAATAATTACCTCATTCTTCCCTTATGATTCTTTATACATATACCTTTTTATTTACTGCCCGATTATTAACTACTTAAGAAAGATTTTTTAAAATATTTTTCCAAACCCAAAATTGTCTGCCATGTAAACTATATAGTATGTGCCCCATAGATGCCTCCTGAAATGAACTACAGCTTGAAGTCTAGCCTTATAGACATACCACTAATCTAGGGACTTCTGTAATCTATTCCCAGTGCTGCCATTTACTCTTTGAATCACAGCCTGACATTTAATTTTTTTTATGACTTAGTTATTTTTTTACCCACTAAGTGGGTGTAATGATATTTCACTGTGTGTTATAAAATTATGTTATTTATTGAAGAGCTACTCTGAACTCCTGGGAGGAAAATGGTCAAGTTTATAGAAAAAAATAATAGGATAATGCCTCTGCAATATGAAATATTTGAACACAGCTTAAAGATAATTTTGAGGGACAATAATAGTATATATGTATGTATATGTATGTGTGTGTCATTTTCATGTTTATGAGTTCATTTTGTAATGTGATACCAATGCCTGACCATGGTGAATTTGCTGAATTTTTAGGAGGTGGAAATTGTTGCAGAAAGACACGTTACTTTAGTGTACTGGTTGAGGGTCTGGGCTCTGGCGATAGAAAGCCTATGTTCAAATGACTTCTAAGCCTTCTGTGACCCAGGGCAAGTTATTAAACCTTTTTATGCTTTGATATCCTCATCTGTAAATCAGAATAACTACTAGAGTATCATTTTCAAGAATAATTAAGGTAATACTGACACATACTAAACGTGTTAGTTGTTGTTATTATAATCTTTCCATGGAGAAATCATACAAGCTGGCCTTAGTTGGAGGTCAAGCTTAGTGGTTAAGTGCTTAGCGTCAGATAAACCTAGGTTTTAATTCTTGCTCTTCCTGTACTATGTATATAGTTTTATGGGAGTTGCCTAATTTGTTCCAAGCCTTTTTTAGGTTTTTGAGAATTGAATGGCACCTACATGTAAAAGGCTTAACAGGTGCCCAGTGCATGGAAATACCTAGCAGGTGTTAGTGATTGCGTGTACTCATGGTGTCCTCCCATTGGCTTCTCCACACAGACTGCTTCGATTCTGTGTTGTGTTTTATCTTAGAATAAAAGTAGGAAGGAATTTTCTCCTAAAGGTAAAAATACATACGTTAAAGAAGAACAGACCTAAGTGGAAGTTTAAAGAAACTAAGGATTTCCCAGACTTGTCCTAAAAACTCTTTGGGGCCATCAGACAGGCTGCTCCACTGGCTTTCCTGAGAGCTAGCAGAGAGCCCTGGGCCGGGCTGCCACTGGCCTGACAACAACCTTAGAGAAGCCGGAAGCTGGAGAAACCCCGCCTCTTGGCCCTGTGGTCTCCAAAGCAAGGCATATACTATAACCCAGTGGGTAAGGGAACGTGATAGACTGGCCATTTATTTTATCTAAGAACATTTACTGTATGATCAACAGTGGCGCATATAGCTAACCTAGTAAGTGTAAAGATGTAGAGATAGGGACACACTCTCTCTCTCTCTCTCCCTCTCTCACACACACACACACACCCGCTCCAGAAAATCATACCTCCAGAAATACAGCTCTGTATAGTCCTTACAGTCTTTCCTCCTGCAGGTTATTCTGAATGGAACCGAGAGTTAAAAGTTCTTAACTTTTGTGTTCAAGCAAGGAAAGACTATTCTTTGCCCAAATCCCAAGTCATAAATAAGTAGCCATCATTAAATAGAAGTAACTCTGGGTCAGTACACAGGCTGTGAAAATCAGCCAGTCGACAGCAGCCTCACTGCAGTAGCCACTCTTCTGGAAGTTAGCGAGTCAAAGGCAGCCCCAGGTTTCTGAGTCAGTCAGCCAGCCAGCGGCTGCTACAGTACGTTCCGTTTACCCGCTCAACATGCATTACTAAATATTCAAGTGGACAAAGGAACGAAGTAAGCTGGATGCTACTGTAGAAACTGTCAAAATGTAAATGGGCCCAGGACTCCCTTTTCAGCAACAGATAGAACTACTAGGCAGAAGATCAATGGGGAAAAGAACTGAACAATACAGTCAGCCAATAGAATCTAACAGGCATCTATAGAATGTGCTGCCCCACAAAAGCAGAGCACAGACGGGACATTCACTAAGGCAGGCTTTCTCCCGGACCACAGACAGACCTCAGCAAATTTAAGAGAATTGAAATGATAAGAGATATTATTCTCTGACAACAGTGGGTTTAAAGTAGAAATCAGTAACAGGAATAAATAGGGAGAAAAGTGATCTATAAGTCAAAGAGGAAGTCTCAAAGGAAAATTTTAAAAATACATAGAAATGAATGAAAATAAAACATATCAAAATGCCAAAATGTGTTAGAAGCAGCTAAACCGCTGCTGATAGAAAATTTGTAGCATTAAATGCTTGTATTAGAAATGAGGAAAGATCTCAAATCTATAATCTAATTTACTCCCTCAAGCAACTTACGTTTCTACCTCAAGGAACTAGAAAAAGAGAAAAACTGTATAGAAAAAGAAAATTATAGACTGCTATTTCTTAACGTACTTAGATGCAGAAATTCTCCATAGGAATCATAGAACATAGTAGTTACAATTGGTATTCCTCCTCTTAGAGATTAATAATCAAACTCTGTCATTTTAATGACAATTTCAATTCAGTGCTTTTAGTTACTCCTGCTGTACTCTCAAAAATGAATTGATTTATAGTCAGATAAAACAGATTTTTGTGGTTTCATTTTGTTCTCTTCATTTGTATCACTAATGTTTTCAAGTATCATTACTTTTGCAGATTGGACCAAATCCTTGGTATTATTTTAAAAATTGAGCCTTCCTCTCATTTACCATTTCTGAAGAAGCCTATGCACCTTTTATGTAACTTGCTATTTTTTTTTAGAGCACTGAACCTGCTTAATCTGAAGTTCTCCTCGCTTTTAGAGAAGGTGTCTAAAAATCTAAAAAGGTTTCTTGCAATGTGTTCATTATTAGGTTAAATTTTCCTCCTTCTGACCTGGTGGCTGTAAAACCGAAATCCATTAGAGTTAGAGTAATGTACAATATCCCCTTGGCATTTGCAGATGAGCTCCTCGGAGTTTTGTTATGGTAGATTTTCAAAAAGCAGTACTTTTACTTTGAAGTAGAATGTGCCATAGGATGAAGTGTTGGGCTGGTTTGATTTATACACTGTAATTCCCTTCGTTAGAAGACATCTTGTACTTGTTTGAAATAGTTTCTTTCAGCAAAATGTCTTCCTAGAAATTTAAATTTACCATTTTCTCTCTAAATGAAAGTGATAATTCTCTCAAATAAAATGTTTATCGGGGTGGTGGGTGAGGTCACATATCTTACCACAGATTCCATCTGTTTTAAAGGAAGAAAATAAAAGTGCTCTTTAGATTTAGTTGATGGCATAACTCTTTCTCCTTTTTGGTGCTTGATAACTCTGGAGAGAATAATAAATGGTGATAGATGCGTAACATTTTTCACATTGTTTTGTTTTTGCTTACCCTCAAAAGTCCAAGGCCAGCACACAGAGGGTTGTTCATTGCTCCTTAATTAGGTTTCCAGCAGTTAGAATAACAAGAGGGTGCCTGGCTGATGGCCTCGCAGGATGTCCTGATGGGCTTCCCTCGGTCATGGGTAAAGTAAACAGACAAAATAGCAGAGTCCTTTCACAGTGATCCTTTCTATGAATGACAGCTCTGTTAGTAGTTAAGCATCGACGAGTAGTAACATACCAATGAATGAATAGACTACATAGTTGGAGCCTTTCAAAAAGAATTGCAAAGATGTCAAGGTACCAGTTATCTTTCAGGCTCAACTTTAACCATTTTCCATCACTGCTTAACCCCCTCTTAAGTAACATTCTTTAAACTTCAAGACATTGTATAATGTGCTTGTGATCTAAATGGGGTTCCCAGCGGTAGCTTTACAGCAGGAACCCACACTTGTAGTCACTTCCCTTAGTCATGTGAACACCAAGTTGTATTGAACACCTGGTTTAATCATACGTAAAGCATCGTAAGTCTGTTTAGGGATTTGTACAGTGAACATTTGTTGAACATCTATTATGTGCCAAGATGAAAAATATAAGATACATTCCTTTTCTGTAATGTTTAATATGACTAGTGGTAGGGATAGTGATAGAGACAGTGTTTACATAGGAAAAAAGCTAATAATCTGCTCCAGCCAGGTATCAGCTGACTCTTGGTTTTGAGGGAAGTGTTGAGGAGGCGGGGATAGCACTTTTGTCTGCAATAGATGTGAACAGCGCCAAAGGTGATGGAATCAGGTTGGCAAAGACGAGTGTGACCAGGGAAGGGCTCAGGGACTACACTGTGGTAGAAGGGCAAGAGCAGAATGACAGACCTGGGAAGGAGATGACAGGGACGCAAGGGCTGTGACTAGATCGGTTGGCCTGAGCATCTAATGAGCCTGTGCAGGAGTCACTGTAGGAGGTCGGCATCGGGAGACACCGGGGCCAGGCTGCTGCGGGGCTGTGTGCTCAGGTTGGGCTCTTAAAGTGAACCCCGAATGCAGAGCTGGGCTTTGGACTTTAAAAAATAATTTCCTTATCTATGTCAGTTTTAGAAAGATTGGAGTATACTGGTAAGCAAAACATAGAAAATAAAACCATGAAGTGAAGGTTTTGAGAAATCCTAATCTGGTGATATCCCGGATGGGTGAAATAAGGAGAAGAATGACTGAAGTCAAGAGACCCATTCGGAGACCGTGACTGTGGTCTTTTTCCCTCTCTCCTCACCCGTCCCCTGTCCCCTCTGCCCTTCTTTCCCACTGACCTGCTGAACAGTGGCAGAAGCTCGAAATGTGACTCAGAGCCCAGACATGAATGCGATCTGAGCAGATCCCTGGGACCAGGTTTAAAAGTTGGAAATAGCAATGGACACTGCACATGAATTTTTTTGTTGGATCCTGAGGAAGTTCTTTAATGAGGGCTCAAAAAATTAGGAATTATTTATAGCAAATGAAATGGGCTCAACTTTTCAAAGCAGCTTTCTGTTAGTTGATGGGGATAATTTAGCCAAGTACGAACCTAGAGAAGCATTGCTCGTGGCATGAGGGAGGAATCTGGAGGTTTGTATCAGCGAGCTAGGGGCATTTCTGTAGAAGGAACTTCATGTCTCTGACTTGTCAGCCATCCAGAAATTGAGCCCATGAAGGACAGTCAGCTATGGGAATGGGAAAGTATTCCTCTAATGCTATATGTCTGCAGAGGATCTGATCTCCCTTGAGTGACATGAATGAATGGGGAAGTGTGTAACTGGTGCAATGCGAAGGGATTAAATTACACCTACATGTTAATACCTGTGTCTGGAAAGGCAGCCTGCCTGGCTTGTGCAAACAGCCTTTGCCGCATCCCCTGCTTGATGTTGCCATGACTTACCCATGGTTTCCCTAAGTACCGCATGGAGTCCAGCCCAGGCTCAAGCTTGAGATTTTTCTGGTGAACTCTTCAGGAACATGGCAGGTCTAATATCTTCAGTGTGGAAATTACTGACAGTTTGGAAATTGCTGAAATTAATGTAGGTTCCTTGATTGAAGCCAAGTGGCATGGTACCCATCTGTCGGATCCAAGTATCAATGCTGTTGATTTGAGGGACATGTGTGTGTCTCTTGCTTAGGTACCTGAGCCAGTGATATGCAGCCTACCACTAGACCACCCTGCAGGGATTCTCCTCTTCACTCCTGTGACTCTTATCACCACCCGCTTCATTCCAGTGCCACCACTTTGGGGACCTGCATCTCCACCCTAACCTTGATATGATGCCAGGCGCTAGCATCCTGCTGAGCAGTTCCTGTTTAGGTCGGACCCGAGGCTGCCCCTCGATTACATTGTCTTGTTCCCCCCTTGGTCAAATATGAAGACACCTGCCAAAGCTAGGGTCCCCGTGGCTCCTTCAGCTTTATGCCAAGCTCCGATGAGCTGGAGACATTGCCTGAGCATCTCTGGAGGCAGAGGCGACTCTCTAGATTCCTATAGAAGTACGGGACCCTTCTCAAGGGTCAGGGACTTGTGTCCTTTGGGATACACTTCGGAAAAGAGGGTCTGTCTGCCAGGAAGGCAGGCAGCTTTCTGACTGAGAGATGCTAAGGCCATGGAAGGCAAACAGACTACAACTTGGGGTCAGTGAGCAGGCATTTCCGATGCTACTGCTCAGCTCTCTTCTTCTGAAGAAAAAGAAAACACTCCAGCTTAATCCCTGTCTTCTGACAGCTCCCAGTTCGAAAGTTATTATGTCATTTGCAGCCGTTCTCCTCTCATCACCTAGAGGGGCAAGGGGCAAGGGAGATATTCTCTTCTCCCATCAGAGCTTTCTCCAGAAGTCGAATGGAGAGAATTTTAAGTCAAAGCAAGGACCGTTCATTCCTGGTACTCTTGGACGTCCTGACATGTCTGAAAATCTGTTCATCTTCTCCTAGTTCAGCTGTGTTGTGACCTCCTTTTTCATACCAAAGGTCCACCCTGGAGCTGCATGGCAGCCACCTTTTTGCTTTCTGCAACGGCTGTGAGGTTTTGTCTCAGCCTAAGGCAGCGAACTCCTTATGCTGTTTTATAGGTTTACTGCCAGACTAAGTTAAAATTTCCATCGGATCAAATATATATAGCTTAACAGGCTTGCTTCTTTACCTCATTTAACCTTGTCTCACTTTTAGGATTTTGCTGAGTTTCCCTCGAGGGGAACAGATTCTGCCTGTGGTAGCTGTCATTGTGTGGCCACCCCGCCCCCCATGATTTGCTTCATCTTTCTAAACAAAAAGGGAGCAGTTATTGGTAAAAAGCAGAAGTAACTGGACCCTACTGCAAATAAGCTCTCGAGTTATACGGCAGTCCCCCCTTATCTAAAGTTTTGCTTTTTGTGGTTTCAGTTACCCATGCTCAACCAGGGTCCAAAAACATAAAATGGAAAATTCCAGAAATACACAGTTCATAAGGTTTAATTGTATGCAGTTCTGAGTAGTGTGATGGAATCTTGCACTCTCTGCTCTGTCCAGTCTGGGACGTGAAACATCCCTTTGTACTTGAATTGACATTAATGAGGGGGGGCACTGAACACAGGTTTGAAAACACTAAAACCTGGGTTAGTTAGTTGTAGCTCTGAATCATAATTGGCTTTGTGAACCATTATATGTCACTTCTCTGAATATTAGTTTTCTGTGGTAAATGAGATAAACATGCCCACCTTCTCTTTACAGGGTTATTTCAAGAGCAAATAGGAGAGCTCTTCTGAGAGGGTTAGGTAGAAAAGATCATGACATAAACTGTCATCCTTAAATCAAGGTTCTTCAGCCTTAGCACTGTCAGCATTTTGGGCTAGGCCATTCGTTGTTGTAGGGACCGCCCTGTGCACCGTAGGAGGTGTAGCAACATCCCTCGCCTCTTAACTACGAAATGCTGGTAACACTCCCCTACTTATGACAACCCAGAATGTCCCCAGACACTGCCCTAGGAGGCAAAGTTACCCCTGGTGCAGAACTACTGCTTTAAGCCAAGTAAATTGTTTAAAGCAACTTACTTGTAAGTAATGCAGTTAGTCTATGCGGTCAGCCTGCCTTCACTGTAGTAGACCCTTGTTTATGTGTCTGTCATTTCTATGTAGGGCAGGGTGAACACACATGGCCCTCAGGCCGAGTCTGGCCTGCCACTTGTTCTGTAATGGAGTTTGAAGTTCACCATTTACACCTTACCTGTGGCTGCTTTTGTGCCGTGGAGGCAGAGACGAGTAGTTCTTACAGTGGTGTTTGGGCCACAAGCCTAATGTTTACTCTCTGGCCTTTCACCAAAAAAGTTTGCCCACCCCCCATTTTAGAGTATTTTAGAGTATTTTACCAGAATACCCCTTCCCAGGCATTGAACCATGAGTGCTTAGATTTAAAAATCATTATTTTTGTTTGTTTGTTTGTTTTTGGTGAACATTTTGTTGAAAAAAAAAATTTCAATTGGTTCAAGTATGTAAATTAGGTATAAAATTAAATTGAACAGTTATTGCATATATCTGTGCTGGCTGCTATATGGACATACATTGTAGCACATTAACTAAAAGCAAAAACTTTGGAGCCAGCCTGCTTTCTTTCAAATCCTGGCTCCCCTCCTCTGTGATCTAGGACAAGCCACATAACTTCTCTGTGCCTTGGTTTCCTCATGTGTACAATGAGGATATGTTAAAACCTGTGAGGGCCAAATGAACCAACACGCGCAAAGCATGCAGAACAGCGTTTGGCGTCTAATAAGCACGTGCTCATTGCTTTGGTAGCCAGATGGTTCCAGAGATCAACTCAATTTTTATTTGGCTTCTATAGTTCTTCATTTAGCAGTGCTGTTTAAGGGTGTAAATGCGTAATAGTTGTTCTCATAGTAAAGTGTGGGCAAATAATTTCACGTAATTTATTTCTTCCTCTAATGCAGGATTGGATGAATAGGAGGAAAAATGTTGAATTGGTGTCTAGCCAGACAAATTCTTTAATTCTAGCCAGAGATTAGCTTTAAGTCTCAAAAAAATATTGTCACCCCAGGTTTTTGCCACTAACAGAAAACAGATTACCTCTAAAAAAACATTATGGCTTTTTCCAAGTGTTTGTCACTCTCATTGCCCCCCCCTCGCCCCCCTATTCCTCCAGCTCATGCTGAGCTCTGCTTGTTTCCGTCAGAGCTCAGGAACCCCAGGCACAAGGCCCCGGCTTCCTAGAAATCCGTATTGTAATGCAGTTTTCTGTTTACAGAGTAACATGCTGCCCCAAAAGCACAAAAATGATTACAGATGATCTTATTAATCCTCTTATATAACATTTAACAATTACACTTTCCTTATTTTCTAGATAGAAAACTCAAAACAGAAGTGCCAAGATGAAATTGTTATTCCTTCCTTTTTCCCTTGGACACACTGGCATGTTAGGCCGCCACAATCACAGTGATTGATGAGCTGGCAGTTGGTTACTGAACTACGTGAGGTGTGATGCTGAGTGATACAGAATTGGAAGGAAATACAAGGCCTGGTCTTGCCCTCAAGAGGTTTCTGACTATATGAGAAGACCATAATACATTTATAGATGCTTAAGTAGCAACTCATAGCTCGCACAATATTCTCAAAGTGTATCCCAAGAGATGCTACATGATTTTTCATCATAAATTATCCAGTGAGTTGTATAGACAATGAGTATTTGTGTTCAAAGGAGAGACTGTTCATAACTGATGAAAGTGTATTTGCCTTACATTTCACGGCGTTATGGCCTTCCAAGTATCAGGGACTGCATGAAAGAGTAGGAACCGGAACGAGGTAATGTGTAGGTTGTGAGAATGCCAAGGGTCGACAGACACCTGGCAGGAGCAAGAACATATTCATGTAGGTTTTAAAAAAGCCTTTTTAAAAAATAATCCTTTTTCTTTTCTGCCTAAGTAACTTGCCATGCAGAACATTTATCAGATATTTCTGTTTTGAAGAGAGGTTTTTATTCTTAAAATAATGAGCACATGCGCACTAATTGTTACATTATCTCAGCGAAGAGGGCTGAAATGAGAACTGTCGCCACCCTTAGACAGACAAATATCATCCAGAATTAAAACTGCGGTGCTCCATGTCATAAAAATTCACGCATTTGTCGTTTTACAGTGGTCTCACAGATCTAATTTTACTTGGTCCTCGCCGTTGGCAAAGCTAAGCAGTTGCTTGTCCTCATCCCCATTTTTCAGATGAGGAAACTGAGGCTCATAGAGGTTGCATGTTACTAATTCTAGGTCACATGACCAGGAAGCGAGTCCCAGGACATGTAAAATCTGTCTCCCGAGCTCCCTCTTTCTGCTGGAATAGCTTTCTCCCAGGCAGCAACAGCTGACATTTATTGACCATTTAGGATGAGTCAGCTTCTCTGCCCTATGCTTTGCATATGTGGCTTTGTGTAATTCTCACAACAACCTATAAAAATTCTCACTACAGCCTGTGAAATGATAATCATGTTGCAGGTGAGGATTGTGAAGCATAGACAAGCAACGCTCAGAGTCCCATATTTGGCAAGGTAGCCGCAGGCACTAAGCCCAGCTGTAGTCAAGGACGTAATGAGCAGTTTATTTTTTCATGGAGGTAACATTGGCTTGTAACATTATATAAGTTTCAGGTGTACAGTATTGCAATATAATTCTGTATCTGTATACACTATTGTGTACCTGCCACCCAAAGGCTAGTTTCCGTTTGTCACCATACATTGACCCCTTTTACCCATTTTGTCCTCCCACCCTCTTCCTCTGTGACAGCCACCAGTCTGTTGTCTGCATTTATGTGTTTGTTTACTTTTTGTTTTTAAAATTATATTTGTGAATTATCCACAGTCAAAAGAATCTGTTTTGTTTGTTTCCCTTCTTAGAAAAAGATTTAAGAGTTGCACATCCATCTCTGTAAATGGAGTCTGCAGACAGTATGGAAAAGTAGTTT
This sequence comes from Mormoops blainvillei, assembly GCA_004026545.1. Classification (NCBI taxonomy): domain Eukaryota; kingdom Metazoa; phylum Chordata; class Mammalia; order Chiroptera; family Mormoopidae; genus Mormoops; species Mormoops blainvillei. The sequence continues at coordinate 492,542 of PVJD01000294.1, forward strand.
TCATCCATAAGTGGCTTAAAAGCAATTCTATAATAAAACCAGCAACCAAACAGGGGAAGAATATCTGTGTTAGTTTCTAACGTTCTTAGCCATTCTCCCTTTCTGTCTTCTCATATTCTTTTCCCCCTCGATTAAAACAACTCAAACCCCACGGGCAGGGGAGACACATGTAATTCAGATGTCCTCAAAGAGGAAAGATTTTTCATTGATTCAACAAATATTATTTTGAGTGCTTCCTATTAACGCACAGGGAATCTCTTCCTTGAAGTATTTGCAATCTGCCTGGGAAGGCAGATAAACACCATCAGGGTTTAGTGTATTCGGCGCTCAGCTAGAGCTTTACAGAGGGCAAAGGAGAACAGGACCCCCACTTTAGGGGGTCGAGGAAGGCTTTCTGGAAGAGATGGTACCTGGAGGGTGGGTGGGGTTTTGCGGGGAGCTCTTGTAGCACTCGACGGTGGGAGAGACTCCCAAAGGAATGACCCTTAATACCCTGTCAATCCTGAGGGAGGACTTTAGAATAATAAGAAAATTTCAGTAGTAGCAGTACTGGTCTCTGTCTCTGGAATTCTCCAGGTGTGACCATCTTTCTGGGATTCATCCGTTGGAGAGGAGGATAGGCAGACCAGAATGAGCTCATGGGCGCTTACTAAGGCCACAGTTCTGGGCCTCATCGCAGTCACTTCAAGTCCTACTGATGGGAAGGTTCTGAAAGTTAGTTACAAGTGCTGGTCTCGAAATCCATCCCCCACCTCGTCCTCGCAGCCGTTCTTTTCGTGGTCCTGTTTTCCTGCGGTCATGCTGCCGGGCCTGTCCTACCCGACAGGAACTCTGCCACTGAGGACTGGTTGGATTTCATACCTTGAAAACTTTTTGCCGGGTTAGAAGAATGAACTTCAGAGAAATTAAGTATATATGAAGTTGTGTGTGTGTGTGTGTGTGTTGTGTTTGTGTGTGTGTGTGTTGGGGTGGGGGAGCCTGTTATTTAATCTGTTTAGAACTATCTGATCTTACAAGAGGTAAAATGGTTTTAGAAGTGGTAGACCTGAAATAAAGTAGAGAGAGCCACCTTGAATGCATGCCAGGAATTAACTACCTTTTACTCCCCCCAAAACAATACAGCCCTCCCCGCTTAAAAAAAGATATATGGTCAGGCTCTTCACCCTCTTGAGTACAGCCATTTTCCTACAGAATATCAAATATTTGCAATAACTGTAGTGATTGTATTTGAAAGAACAGGGAGTGTGTATTGCAGGGTATATAGGCAGTGCACCTTGAAGACAGGGGGTATTTGTGGTCTAGTAGATTAAGGGGATTATTAGAAGGGGATTGTTTGGTAGGGAACGTGATGTGTCTGAGGCCACACTCAGGAAACTGGAACATACAAGAACTATGGATGGACCAGTTATTTTCTTTCTTTTTTCCCCCATATTTATTTTTATTTTTTATTTAATGATTTCATTGTGGTAATATTGGGTAATAAAATTATATAGGTTTCCGGTATACAATTCTATAATACATAGATACATTATCTGTACATTGTATTGTGTGTTCACCACCCCAAGTCAAATCTCCTTCTATTACCATTTATCCACCTTTTACCTTCTCCTAACTCCTACCTCCCACTCCCTCTGGTAATGACCACTCTGTCGTCTAACCTAGCAGTATCTTCCACTCTTGAGACATATATAGTGTCTCCCATATTTCCCTACTTTTATCACCTCATGAACGTGTCCAGCTGTAGTATGTGAAAATACTACGTCACCTATCCCCAGAAGAGGGGTTCTGCTCCATGGGCTGTAATTCTCACTAACCTTGTTACAGGGCTCTCTGCTTACTTGGTTTCCAGCTAATGGCCTTCACTTTTAGTTTTTTGACGAGGTACTTTTTCCCTTCTTCTTATGGCCCCTCTAGCTTCTCCTGGTTTTCGCTCTCCTTCTGTTCTCCCCTGAATTCCTTTGGGTATGTTAATATTAAGCTGATTGTCATAGTATTTATAAGGTATTCATTGTTTGGACTTGGCACCGTTTGGAATTCTCCTAGTACTTCTGCATTTCAACTTCTAATACCAAACAAAGCTGAGCTGCAGTATAGCTTAAGCACCAGTCACAAGCCAAAGATATGCCACCTAAGTCTTACATCCTCACATCCCATTTGCTTTGTGTTGGGAACTGGGTACAGACTGCTTAGTGAGTCTGAGAAAGTGCAGTAGTTTAAAAAAACAAAAAGATGGGGGAGGTGCTTTAGGAAGCTGATCAAATCCTTCACTTCAAGGAAAGGTAAAGATTTGACTGCTTTTAAGTGGGACCCTTTTCCTTATATATCTAAAGGTGTAACTCTCTTTGGTTGTTTAATAAATGAGAAGTGGTAAGTTATTCAGACAGGTGAGTTTTGATCGTATAGTGTGGTGTTATATTAACAAATCATTCCTAATTAGGATTCTTAAGTCCCTTTAGAATTTATTCCAAGAAATGCGAAGAAATCTCAGTGACATTTGCAGCTATTAAGCATCCAGTTGCTGAATACTTCAGCTTTTATTGCATCTATTTCTCTGGTGCCACAGCGCCCAGTAATTCCACTGTTGTTTATGGTTTGTGCCTCTAATAGAAGCTAAGCAGAGAGCAAGAAGAGAAGTTGCATTTTACCTCATTGTCAGTAGCTGGAGGGGGTTGAGCATGAAGGGTCACAACTGGGGAAGAGTCTGGCCAGTGGGCAAGCAGAGTCTCACCTAAAGAAGGTTTTAGAGCCTCATCACAAGCAAATAAGGTCATTTCTTGAAGAACAGGTGCCATATTTGTTTACTTCTCAATCATGGTCACTCGGGTAGATGATAGTTGGCCACCTCTTCTGAGTTAGTGCTCTTCAGTGCCCCCCTTTGAATTTGGAGGGCATGTGGAGTTCCTAGGGGGGCGGTGCGGGAGGAGGGCTGCAGGTGGCAGTCAGGGCGCGCCCCACTCTGCTTTCATCTCTCATAGTAGGAGCATTGCATGGACGTTTCCTGGTGTTTTTCAGGACCGCACGACCCAGTGACTTCCCGAGCGCAGGGCCGAGCGTGGTAGCTTTCCGTGCCAGCCCTGCAGATTGCAGGGGGAGCCGAACAGCAGCACTCCGTGTTGTGCCGGACGCTGGCCGTCTGCGCGGTGTGGGTTGCGCAGTTGTCCCTGAGTCCTGGTACAAAATTGCAAAGATTGGATATTCAGTTTAACTAATGAAGACCTTGTTGAGTGCTGTGTGTGTGTGCACATATGTACAAAACTTTTTTCCTGAAGATACTGTGATTGTGTTGGGAAAGCAAGATGTGCTTATGGATTTATTGCTTAAGTGTTTCATAGAAATGGTATTTTTCATTTGCCGTCTGCCACGGTTTTCAGAGTCCAAACCAACCATGTTGGGGGGCTTTCCCAGCATCTCCTGGTCCCAGAAGGGTTTTATCAGCCTTCAGTAGAGTCTATGAAGTGTGACTGTAATGTATTGTGCCTGATATTGTCTGTTGTGGTAAAATATAACATAATATTTATCAAATACCAATACATGTGATTTAATATCTCAATAAGGGACACGGGAGAATATATTTTGCTGGAGGAGGTAAGGCATGGAAGGTAAAGGAGTGGCAGTAGGGCTAGTGGTTAAAGCCCAAACTCTGCACCCAGGCTAGCCTGCTGCAGCCCTGGCTCCAACATTCACGGCCTGTGTGAGCTGGGACAAGCGACCTGCCTCTTTGTGTCTGCCTCACTCTAAACGGGGGTTATCGGGGCCTAATTCACAGGTCCATTGTGAGGGTTAAATGAGTTAGTGTGTGTGTGGTGCCTAGAGCCTTGTAGTATTCTAACTAATACAAATGTGATTTGCTGTTTGTTATCATCATAGTAGGTGATGGGCCGCAGAAGAGATCAGATGTGAACTACACCTTAATGAGACTCTATAGGATGTGAATAAAAGGGAATTTGAAGGTGACTCAGGTGTGTACAGGGAATGCAGATGGCATGTTTGCATAGAAAGACAGGTGTCACACAGTGGTTAAATGAACAGCTTTGGAGTCCAACAGACTTCTGCCATTTACTTACTGTGTGACTTTGGGCATAACGTTTCTAAGCTTTAGTTCAGTCTTTCTTATGGGAATAATAATGGCAATAACCTCACAGATTATTATGAGGATTAAAAGAAGGTTTGCGTAAAACACTTAGGATGTTACCTGGCAAAGAAGAAATTTTCGAAGGGATGGCCTCTGTTAATTTAGTACTTTTGGTCGTCATTTTTGTCCTTATTGTCATTGGTGTTATCCACGTTGCATCATAGTAGGAGGTATTGCTGCAAAGATATTGGGGAAGCAGAGAAATAGGAGTTTAGAGGTTATGGCTTACCTTTAGGAGTTTGCACTTGAATACAGGTAATGGGATGCTGCTAAAGTCTGATTTGAGCAAAAGGAAAAAGGAGTGAGTGTGTGCAGGTACGTGCACACATGTGTGCATGTTGGCAAGGGCTTTTTTTTTATTCTCAACCAAGGACATTTCTTTTATTGTTGCATTTTTAGAGAGAGAAGAAGGGAAAGAGAAACATTGATGTGAGAGAGAAACATCGATTGGTTGCCTCCCGTACATGCCAGGACTGGGGATCGTTCACTCCCAGCCTGGGGATTGAACCCAGAACTTAGGTATGTGCCCTGGCCAGGGATCAAAGCTGCAGCCTTTTGGTTATGGGACAACGTTCCAACCAACTGAGCCACACAGGCCAGGGCAGCAAGAATATTTGAAAGAGGTGTGGTCTTATTGAACACAGTGATTCAAGAAGATCGATCTGTTTAGACTATGTAGATAATTTTGAGGTTGGGAAAGCGCAGGTAAACTGAAGGGAACTAAACAATGCAGTTTTTAACAATTGAAAAGGAAATCAGTAAGAGGAAGAAAAAAATTGTTTTCTTTGTTGGGTATTGATTATATATAAGACCCTATGCTGACCCCTCTGTGTTAATTATAATTTCATAGTAGCTCTATTTTGGGAGATTCTATTGTTGTTCCATTTTACAGATGAGAAATTAGTGCATTAAGTGGTTAAGATACACAGATAATGTGGTGGAGGCAGCAAGCTGCCTGATATCTGTTCTCACCTTTTCCCCGCAGGACTAACACGTCAGCTGGGCATGTGGCTTCTCAGAGTCCTAAACTTCCGTGTAGTTAAATGTGACTAGTTGTGGCTAAAAAAAAGTGTTGTGGGTAATTTGGGGGAGCTTTCTTACGAGAGAGTCGGCTTGCACCATCTGCCCCTCCTTCTCCCCTCTGTTCCGCCTCTCTCCTCTCATAGGCATGTGACAGCTGAAACCTGTCTTATACCATGAGGACCTGGGCTGTACCCGAGGAATGTAGAATAGACAGCTAGAGGGAATGGCGCTCCCATGGACTTTCGGGGGCAGAGCTTCTGCACCATTCCTGAACTGCCCACTGTTGGGCATTTATGAAAGAGAGAAAAGTCAGCTTCTCTCTGGGGCTTCCTGTTGATTTTTCAGCCAGTCTGAATCCTCACCCACGAAGATCACTAAGGGAAGAATTAGGAGTCGGGCACGGGCGCTCTGATTTTGGAGCCTGATGTAACTACCACCTATACTGCCCCCTTGCACCATTTATCTTGGCGACCCTCAGATGTCCGCTGGTTCTCACAGGGATTGTTGGAAAGTTCCTTGGGGGCTGCAGCCCAGGAAGCCACGCTTACTGAGGTTAGCATGCGTCCGGACCTGGGCTCGGGGGCCCAGGCATGTTCTCTTGGCCAGCTGGAGGAGCTTGAGAGCTTGGCTGCCTCTCTGTCCTCCCAGGCGAGGTGGCTTACGTTCCCTTTTCCTTTGCACGAATGGGCCTGATCCTGAGGAAATCACCTGCCACCAAGGAAAGAAGTTGAAGAGTAGTGTGTTTGTTTTAATGGTCAAGAATTGTGATTTATAAATGGGTTTTTGAAAAATGATACCCATCTTTAAGCTAAGGACTTGTGTAGTTATTATTATGACAAAAGTTAATGCTGCGAAACCATTGACAGGATGTGTTTTTAGATGCTGCAGAACTATCATTCTCTGACTCTTATTTTGGGCAATAAGTAAAAGATGTTGGAATTATACCACTTGATTGGTTGCTGATAGGCAATCCAGAAGACCGGCTAGCACTGATAAGAGGTTACCCATCTTCTTTGTTCCTAGAAATCCTCAACCTGAAATACTTTCTAAAGCAATAGTGCAGACATCTTCATTACGTATGGCGATATTGCAGTGCTGGGGGCGGCTAGGTTTGGGCTAGTTTTCAGATAAACTTGGCTTTACTTCTGCTCTCCTCTGAACAGATTAAATGACCGCATGGCTTCGTATCTCAGTGAGCAGTGGATACAGATACTGTATTTAGTGACCCGTGGCATGATAAGTCTCACTCCTAGAGGATGTTGACATCATGTGATCTTTCCGAACCATATTCAAGACCAGAGCTTTTCAGGCATGAGCTTCTCACACAGTCAGAATTTGAATTGTGCCCAGTTTCAAAAGGGCAATACAATTTTGAATTAATATAACTAAGTTCATATTCATTAAGAATTATGTAATTTCAATGTTGGGAACCAAATTAAGTTAAAGAGTGTATTTACATTGCTTCAGCATGGCTCCATTTTAGCTGTACACAGAAATGCTTGTCTTTCTTTTCTGGATTAGTCTCAGTTATTCAAATATTTACATTATCTTGAATCTTCTTTCAGGAACAGCTTGCAAATGAAAAATAAGATGTTCTGATGTACTCTGGGCAACGTTTTTGCTCTACTTTCCTAATCTAATGGGACTTTGGCAGCTTACAATTCACCATTTTTAATCGTTCAGTGCTAAATCAAACTGAGTTCTAAGGGCTTTATCTGTACAGTTGAGGTAGTGTGGTGTAACGGACAGAACATAGACAGGATGTTGGAGTACATAAACTCCCGATCCCAGTGCCATCTTGGAACTTGATCTTCGTCGAAATGGAAACATAACAGCTCTCCATCTTGTTGAGAAGATTAAATGAGAAAACATGTGGAAGTTCCCTATAAACCTCAGTGATATTAGGTGTTACTGCAGTTGGCCTGTTTTTATGTCGTTTTCTGCTTTTAGCAGTACTGACACAGAGTGATAGCAGGTTGGAGCTGGAAGAGATCTTGGTGAGCCAGTTAAACCAATGTCTTCATTTTGTCAAGCAAACTGAGATGCAGAGATTCACGACTTTCCTAAAGCCACGTGACTAGCAATGGCGGAAAAGGTAGAACCTTGTGCATCCCCAGCCAGTGCTTATTTTACTTTGCCATTGTTTTCCACATCACGGATTTAGTATATGCAAACATTTTAAGTTCATTTTTTGGTGTCAGTGACCGTTTGAAATGAAATCTGACTTCAAAAGAATGTACCGTTAAAAGTAGCCAATAGTTTTCTGTTTTTGATAATTGCCATGTGGCTATATAAGGGGAGGTCATTCCTCTTAGGATAAAAATAATAATTATTGAGTACTGATTTTTATGCTAAGTATTACTTTCTAAGACACTAGGATCTTTTAAGAAACTTAAGAGAGTTGATTTATTATCTTAATATATTATTATATTAGATTTCTGCCTCACCATGATGTTTTTCCTTTTTGCTTTTGAATTATGGGTAAAAATTACAAGAAATGGCCACTAAAGTCTCAAACTTGTTTTATCTTCTTTTACCATAAAAAATATTGAATGCCAAAAAAAAAATAGCTGAGCATAATAAGAATGTAAAACAGAGAAATGTTAAGAGAATGGTAAAGCCAAACTCAGGAAAAAAACCTCATTAATTTAAACTCTAAAGTAAGGATTATGAGTAGTGCCTGAAATGAAATTTAGTTGTGCTACCAGAATTCTTTCCTCATTGCCTATGCAAACTACAAACGTGAGCAAGATTAGAAAGGGAATGTTTCACGCGGCTAAAAGGGCACAGTGTGTCTGAGCAGCCTTCGGTGGTCGGGAGTACAGATTAAAACACACATAAGAGGCGTGCTAATTGCAGGCACCCTATCTGGTCAGGACAGCAGGTCCTCCCTGTCCTTTCTGTCACTTGGTAGAACTGGAAAGTCAGGAATTTGTTTCCTTCATAATTATTTTGTAATTAAGAATTTCACTAAGTTCTGTTCTTCTTGGTCATTTGTTTTTTAGATTCCTTTATTGATAGATATGTATTTATTGCCATTTTATTGTTCATATTTTTTTATCTTTCTTTTTCCCCTTCTTAAAGAAGAGCCTTTAATAACATTTCATAGAATACTGGTTTGGTGGTGATGAACTCCTTTAGCTTTTCCTTATCTGGGAAACCCTTTCTTTATCTGTCCTTCGATTCTAAATGATAGCTTTGTTGGGTATATACAGAGGACATTTTGATGCTTGCCAGATGGGAGGAGGGTTTAGGGGGTGGGGGAAAAATGTGAAGGGATTAAGAAATACTGATTGGTAGTTACAGAACAGTCATGGAGACGTAAAGCACAGCACAGGGGATGCAGTCAGCACTATTCTAATAACTGTGTGCGGTATCAGGTGGGTGCGAGATTCATCCGGACGATCACTTAGTAATTATATAATGTCTGATCACTTGGGTGTGCACCTGAAACTAATGTAACATTGTATGTCAGCTGGAATTGAAAAAATATTTAATGACTTAAAATGAAAAAAATAAAAAAAATAGAATTGTACAAATTTAAATTATGTTCTCATGGCATCATCCTGATTAACTGACTTTAAGCAAATAATCATACATTTCCTGACGTGCAGTACAAAGTAGATACTGATGTATGGGAAAAAATATGGCGACTAAGTTTGTTCAAGAGCCTCACCCTTTGTAGTTTTCCATACAACTGCTTTGATGAGAAATTTAAAATATTTTTTTCATTTTTAAAAATTGATCCATGTCTGAAGGTTCATATTGCTCTTGTTCTTAACTTACTGGAAGGAACAATGTTTTTAGATCTCTGGACTAGTTTTTCATTCTTGGGTGGAGCATAGAATAAAGAAATTTGTTTCCCCTATTGATGTGAAGGTTGAAGCCTTGAACAGAAAGGAGGCTTCAGCACTTCCATTTTTCAGAGAATAGAGCTCATATTTAATTGTGCCACTTTTGTTTTTGTACATGTAGAACAACCATATATTAAAATGACATGGCACTTTTATTATTTAGAGAAGGACCTTATGTAGTTGTCATTATTATAGATATTGATGTGGCCTCTTTTGTTAAGTATTGAAATATCCTTCTTAGGAATCATTGCCAAACAGTAGATTGGTGGTTATGCCGTTTAATTTTTTGTCATTTTTTTTCTAATATTGAAATAGCACAAACAGAAATGAAAATATTCTAAGGTTCAGACTTTATTTATACCTAAGAAGTCAGTCAAACTTTTCATTCGGTGGAAGGGGGAGTGGAATAAATTCTCTCTTAGGTCTTTTCTGCCTCTTTCTTTTCAGAGTGCTCATCGAGAAGGGAGAACTTTTCTCCCCTGAAGGTTTGATGCTTGGCTCCTCCTTTCCACCCCCATCCCTGTATTTCTCTAGCCCTCAGGGGGATCGCACTAAGATCCTGTCATGCCCAGAAAATAATGTCCAACTGTTTTCCCTTCTATAGTTAACCCACTGGAGCAGAGAGAAAGGTTTAAGATGGGGAACTCTGATTGCCCACGCCCCCTGCATTGCTCCACGGGAAACGATTCCTCCCCCCTCAGAGTCAGCATCAATCTTGTTTGATCCAAGGGAGGTATTTTGGTTCTTATTTAGATGTTATCTGTGACATTTTGTACTAAATTCTCTATCTTGACACTTTCTCCTTTTTAATGTCCTTATCGCCAATCTCTT